>JAJPUD010006209.1:0-136266 GCA_023553655.1 Myrmecobius fasciatus
TATGATCTCTTTGGGATATAAGCCCAGTAGAAGCACTGCTGGGTCAAAGGGTATGCACAGTTTGATAACTTTTTGAGCAAAGTTCCAAATTGTTCTCCAGAATGGTTGGATCCATTCACAGTTCTACCAACAATGTATCAGTGTCCCAGTTTTCCCACATCCCTGCCAACATTCATCATTATCTTTTCTTGTCATCTTATCCAATCTGACAGGTGTGTAGGGGTATCTCAGAGTTGTCTTAATTTGTATTTCTCTGATCAATAGTTATTTGGAGCACTTTTTCATATGACTAGAAATAGTTTCTATTTCTTCATCTGAAAATTATCTGTTCATATCCTTTGACCATTTATCAGTTGGAGAATGGCTTGAATTCTTATAAATTTGAGTTAATTTGCTATATATTTTAGAAATGAAACCTTTATCAGAACCTTTGCATGTAAAAATGTTTCCCCAGGTTATTGCTTTCCTTCTAATCTTGTCTGCATTAGTTTTTAAATAATTTAACCTTAAGAGTTCTTATGATTTCTCTTTTATTTTTATGCTTCTTTGAGTCTTGATTTGAAAGTCAAATTTTCCATTCAGCTCTATATATTTTTTGGAATTCTTCTTTTTCATTAAATATTCATTTTCCCCTGAAGGATTATATTCAATTTTGCTGGGTTATTCTTAGTTGTAATCCCAGATCTTTTGCCTTTTAAAATATCATATTCTGAATCCTCCACTCCTTTAATGTGGAAGCTGCTAAATCTTGAGTTGATTATGACAGTGGTTCCATGATATTTGAATTGTTTCTTTCTGGCTGATTGCCATATTCTTTCTTGGGACGTCTGCAATTTGGTTATAATACTAATGAGAATTTTCATTTTGGGATTTCTTTAAAGAGGTGATCAGTAAATTTTTTCAATTTCTCTTTTACCCTTTGTGTCTAGGATATCAGGACAGTTTTCCTTGATAATTTCTTGAAATGTGGTATCTAAGCTTTTTCTTTCATAATGATTTTTAAGTAGTACAATATTTCTTTACTTATCTTGTAGAGGGCCACAGATAGTGGGGAAACTCTGGGTGAGGTATAAGACCCTTCAGCCCAGAGGGAACTTGCTGACAATGTCTGACTCAATTCCCCATCTTCCCTAATGCTCTTAGCCTTCCTGAGAAATCAGGGGGCAATGACAACCCGTGTTGTAATTAAAGCAGTGTGATACCAAGTGGCAAAGAATCATCTACATACAATAGCAAGTTGTTTATGTAGTCCAGCATGTGCAGTATACAGTTAGCACATGTGCAGTGTTGCTTTGGTTATATAAGGGTATTAGGATATAAAAGGATAAAAGAATTTGGAATAAACTGGCTCCATGTTTGACTATCCACATGAGTCTTGCCTCATCACTCCTCCATTAAGACCAAGGACTCCGGCTGGTAGCGAGATCCTCCAGAGAGCTAGTCCAGACACAACATTATCTCTCCTTGATCTATTTTCCAATATACTTGTTGACCTATTTTCCAATGAGAATGAATTTCAAGCATTGCTTGCCACTCCTTCCCCCATTTCTTCCTTCACTATAAAAGCTCTTTTTTGAGTACCTCTTTGACTTGAGAAAAAATTGTTTTCCAAGGACATCCATCTTTTTTCATCCATTCATTTTTTGAGGCAATTAGGGTTAAGTGAGTGAAGTCTAATAGTTGTATTTTCAATGAGATACTTTACATTTTCTTCCATTTTTTCATTCTTTTGATTTTGTTTTATTTTTTTCTTGATGTCTCACAAATTTCATTATATTCCACTTGCTTCTACATTAGCTTCCACTTATCCAATTTTCATTTTAAAGAAATTTTTTAGCAAGCTTTTGTATCTCTTTTTCCATTTGGCCAATTCTGCCTTTTAAGAAGTTATTTTCATTGATCAAGGTTTGTACCTCTTTTCCCGATTGGCCAATTCTATTTTTTAGTGTGTTATTTTCTTCAATATATTTTTGGTGATGTTTTTAACAAGATGTTTTAAGAAATATTTTTCTTCCTTCATTCTCATTTCTTTACCTAATTTTTCTCTACTTTTATTTTAAAATCATTTTTAAGTGTTTTAGGATTTTTTATTGTACTTATGTCCAATTTACCTCTCTAAAGGCTTTGAACCATTTTGACTTCATTATCTTTTTCTGAGTTTTTTTTTTCCTTGAACTTCTTTATCAACATAGTAACTATGGTCATGTTCTTTTTGCTCTTTTTGTTGTTGTTTGCTCATTTTTCTACCTTATTTCTCTATTTTGAATTTAATGTTAAAATTGGGTTCTGTTCCCAATATGGGGAGGAGGAAGGAACACTGTCCCAAGCTTCAAACTTTTCTACATTGCTATTTTTAGATCTAGTTCTGAGGGATTGGAATTTTTCAGAGCTGCCAGGATGATGTGATCTTGGGAGAGGTGTGTACCATGCTTTTCTGGTCTATTCTGTGGTTCTTATCCAGGAAGGACCCCTGATCCTTTAGGATTGTAATAAATACTGATTTTTAGGGCAGCTAGGTGGTGCAGTGGATAGAGCACCAGCCCTGAAGTCAGGAGGACCTGAGTTCAAATCTGGTCTCAGACACAACATTCTCTAGCTGTGTGACCCTGGGCAAGTCACTTAACCTCAATTGCCTCAGCAAAAAGCCAAATAAATAAATAAATACTGATTTTTTAAGGCTCCTGCTCCCTTGGGACTCTAAAGGATACTGCTGCTCAGGAACCTTGATCTCTTGTGAGGAGAAGCAAGGAACTAAGGAACAGTATTGCTTCTCTTCACAGTAGTTTAGTTTGTTGTTATACTTTTGTTTTAGGACAATTTCTTGGATGAATTCTTTGGATGTTTTATATTTATAGTATTGGGATTTGTTATTTATCAGTCCAAGAAAGATAGCAAACTTCTGATGTAAACTTTTAGTTGCCAGATCATATCAAGACTAGCAAGCTAGGTATTTGATAGGTGATAAACTTTTGAAGCCTGCAGTTTCTAATCATTCCTTACATAATTCATATTAAATCATTAAGTCCAAGTGTTGTAAGGAAATCTCTTTTTTAATTTCTGTAGATGATGACTTGGTCCATAATTGCAATTACAAGTTTTTCTGATAGCAAAACCTGTCAGTTTAAAAGTTAAAAGTTTCATTGTACATATAGTTGCCCGAGTTTGTACAAATGTTAATGGAAATTCATGCAAATGCCCTTGAACAACCTTTTGATTCTTCATTTGAAGGTAAACCATTTCTGGTTATATTTAACAAATCCAATGTTGTGCCTTGCTATCAGTATTTACTACCACTTGGTGATACAAATCTGCTTGTTCCAAGTGTATTTTACCTGTTTATCATGTGCTATAAGGATATGCATCAATTATATTCTTCCTTTTTCGGAGGGCAAGGAATACCTTGGGGACGTATGCTTTATTAATATCATATAGGTTTTTGTTAGAATACCTTCCAAATCTATGGTGGTCCTTATTGCAGTTCTGAAAGTATATATTAAACTTATATAGGTATTAATTGTTTTAAATGCGTTCTTCCCATTAAGCTTTGATTTCAGGATGCCAATAAGTCTCTTAAATTATTTAGCTATGCTTTGATAGCTTTTTGATCTATGCCTCTTGCTTGAGAAGACTAAGCTACTTGATAACCTTGGTCTAGCTACTTTATATATTTTGCCTATACTATCTTGTTGATAAAATGAAAGAAATGAATCTAGATCATTTCTAAAACCCTTTCCAATTCTAATACCTATGGTCTCTCCATCATTTTATCATTAATTGTTATTGATACCATTTTTCCAGACTTGATTTATGTAAAATACAATTCATTCTCCCAGAACTTAACTAATAAAGAATTCACAGGATATGGCCTTAATAGCTTTTAAGTATATATTGCCTTACTGTTATAAAGAGTTTTCACATGATTTCTTATTAATTCTCACAACAGTGCTATGAAACAGGTAACATTGGAGTTACAGCTTCCGTTATACAGAGGAGAAAACCGAAGTGTAGAAAGCTAAAATGACTACCCCAAGCTTGCACAGTTAGTAAATAATAAAACCTGGATTGGAATCCAGGTCTTCTGAAACTTTACGACGGTGCTTTGGAATTAAGCTCCTAGGAGAATGTTTCAGGCATTCCCCAGAAGGATAGATAGATCCATTCCTAATAGCTACTCTGCACTGAAGGATACATTTAACAGTCCATTGCTCAAAACTCTACAAGATAAGGAAAAAAAATCTTTCAGTGACTGAAAATGTCCCCAGTTGTCAAGCCATGAAAACACTAATATGATAATATTTTAAGATATCATGAGATTTAAAAAACATATATCAATGGCAACATTTTCTTTCATGACAATTCTATGTATACAATGTATACAAACAGTAGAAAGGTCAAAGCCTACACAAGCCAACAAAAGAATAAAAATGCCCTAGGAAAGCAACAAAGTAACTGATAGATAATGTTTGCATTGTCCACACCAGCTCTGTCTTCTGGACTCATCAGAGAACACCCCCTTGTGTCAGCAGAGCATAATAGAAGGGCAGACAGCTTGCTGAGAGGTTGAAGGAACTAATGGTCCTCCCAATCATACCAGCTCCTGTGAGACCACACTCTGACTGACCCCCGCTGACTTCCTGTGTTTTTTCTGGATCTCAGCTTGATTAGCTCACAAATGACTTTGAATCACTCCCTCTCGGGACCTTTGCACTTTTGCTTCCCCCTCTTTCTTTTGGTTGGTCTCCTGGCTCTGAATCGAACCCTGCTCTGACCATCCAGCCGGGCCACACAATAGCAACTTCTAATTAAAGCCCTGGTTAGTCTAATCTTGAGACTGCCTGTAATTTTCTAAAATTTTGCCTTCAAGCATGGGAGTCAAAAAATAGCAAAATGAAGCCAAGCTAGCAATGATACCTAATCGAACAAGGGTCCTTTCTCTCAGCTAATGCTTTGTATTGAGTACTTTTGCCCTTTTGCTTGGTCTGTCACCTCCCAGGCATAAATAACCAAGCCACTGGCTTGTCTGTGGTAATTTGGGGATGGCAGTGTAAGAAAAAAATTGGAAAATATAAGACCTCTGAGAAAAGACAAAAGGAACTGGCATTATTCAGCCTGTAGAAAAGAGAATGTAATTTTTTTCCCCTTCAAGATAGCTGCAAAGGTCCCTTTTAGTTCTAATCATCTGTGATTCTAGGATTCTAACTGAATTAATGAAATAGCACTTTTACATTTAAATATAAAAAAAGATTATTTTTATGGAGGATGATGGCCAATTATTATCTGAGGAAATATGATCAATTCAAATTGCAGTATGAGGGATTTAGGTTGGCTAGAAGACAGGACTTTCTGACAAGACAAGGATTTATTCCGATGAGTTTTTGGGTTGAGTCCCGGGGGAAGTTTCTTGGAGATTTTGACAAATAGGAGAGATTCTCATCTATCACCTGGGAATTTCTCCCATCACAGTGTAGGATAAGGAACATTAGATTTTTTTTTTTTAGTTAGAGAATATGGGTTCAAATCCTAGCTCTGTAACTTTTTACTTATGGCACATTGACCAAATCTTTTCACCTATATGGGCTTCTATTTCCACATTTGTAAAATAAGTAAAGTTATACTTGGCGATCTTAATGGTCCCTTCCAGCTTGAAAATTCTAAAATGTCTGGCTTGGCCTAGAACCAATTTGGCTTCAGCTACTTCACTAACCTTGGTGTGTGAACTTGGCTTACTGTCCCCAGTTCTTAATCTGATCTTGTCCAACTCTGCCTTTATGACCTGACTAGAATGAATCCTTTCACCTTGAATTACCCACTTAGGACACAGCAAGCTGATGTTGAAAGAGTGCTGCTCCTTTCTATCTGAACAACCTTGGATAATTCAGTCAATCAATAAACATCGATTTAATACTTTCTATGTTCTAGGCACTGTGCTAAGGGCTAGAGATACTTCAAATGGCAAAAGATTGTTTTGTTATCAAGGAATTCAGTCTAATGGGAAAGACAAGGATTATATACAAATAAGCTATATACAGGAAATTAAATAATTAATAGAGTGAAAACATTACAATTTAAGGGGGCTTTAACTGGAGGTGGGATTTTAGCTGGAATTTAAAGAAGCCAAGGAAGCCGAGATGAGGAGGGTGGGAATATCTAAAGTCTGGAATGGATGTCATGAGAGGAATAAAAGGAGGTCAGAGGCACTGGATTATAGTCTGTTGAGGGAAGAGTAGGGTTTTAAGAAGACTAGGTAGGTAGGAGCTTTGTATACCAATCAGAGGATTTTACATTTGATCCTGAATCCAATAGTGAATTTATTGTATTTATTTGAGTGTAATATGGTCAAATCTGTTATTTGGTAAGATTAATTAATAGCTGAAGGGAGGATGAACTAACAAAAGAAAAGACTTGAGACAAGAAGATCAATCAACAGGTTACTGTAATAATCTAGGCATTAAGTGGTATTACAGAGAAGGGGTATATATAAGAGATTTCATAAAGGTAACATTAACAGGTATTGGCAACAGTGTGTGTGTGTGTGTGTGTGTGTGTGTGTGTGTGTGTGAAAATGAGAAGTTAAGGATGAGCATGGGTGACTAGGAGGATGGTGGTATCCTTGACAATAATAGGGAAGTTAGGAAAAGAGAAGGATTTTTTTTGGGGGGGGAAAGAGGTTCAGCTTTGGATATATTGAATTTAAGATGTCTCTGAGACATCAAATTTCAGATGTTTACTAGGTAGTTGGAAAGGTGAGACTGGAAGTCAGGAGAGAGGTTAGGACTAGTTAAGTATATCTGAAAATCATCCACAAAGAAATGGCAATTGAAATCACAGGGGATGATGAGATTACAAGTGAAATAGTATGGAGGGAGAATGGAGCACTGGTGTATACTAATTAGGGTATATATCTAAAGCAAGTGTGATCTGAAAAAAGATTCAGCAAAGGAGATTGGGAAGACTTGTCACACAGGTAGAAGGAAAAATAGGACAGATGAAAAGAGAGCATTAATTAAGATAAAGAGAGTAACTCACAGTCTCAAAGTTTTCAGAGGGATCAAGAAGAATGAGAATTAAAAATGTTTACATTTGACATTTAGATCATGGGAACTTTGTAGAGAAAAGTTTCAGTGAATGATGAGGCTTACAAGTACAGACTTTATTAAGTTAAAGAAAGAGTGAAAAGGAAGTAAAGACATAGATTATAGATCACCTTCTGATGAAATTTAGTCACAAAATGGAAGAGAGATATGGATCAATATTTAGTGGAGATGGATGGATCAAGGGAGGATTTTTTGAGGATAGGGAAGTTATTGGGCATATTCACAGACAGTAGGAAAATAGTCAGCAGACAAGGAGAAACTGAAGATTAGTGAGAGGCTGAGGATGATGACGAGAGTAATATGCTGAAGATAAAATGGGATGGAAGCATTTGTAGAAATAGCTGATGACAGTGGTTAACATTCTGAGTTTGGAAACATGAAGACCTGAGTTAAAAAAAAATCTAGCCTTAGAAACTTACAAAACTGTGTTATCTTGGACAGATCATGTAATTTGTTTCTTAGTTTTCTCAACTATAAAAATGGGGATAATAATAGCACTTATCTTACAGGGTTGTGAGAAACAAGGAAGATATTTGTAAAAAGTGCTTAGCACCTTACTTGGCACATAGCAGTGCTTTAAAATGGTTCTCCCTTTCTCTTCCTTCCCAACTGGTGCATGTAAAGGGATATACCTTGGTAAGGAGGACTACCTTTTCCTGTGAGATGGGATGAAGAATGAAAATTATGAAGGATCAAATAATGACAGGAGACATCTTAGTGATATGAGATGAGGAGGAGGGGAGAAGAGGGTGCTCTTGGTAAATTACTTCAATTTTTTTTCAGCAAAATAAAAAGCAAGTAGGGTAGAGAGTAAAAGTTTTGGAGAGAAATAAAATGGTTTGGAAGAGCTGCTGCTATGGTAAGTGGAATTTGAGTTAATTGGGGAAGTATAAGCAGATTGCCATACTATGGTGAGGACCTTGTTAAGATTATATAACAATTTGTAATTTATCCAGTCCACATAGTTTTATGATTTTCTCCAGTTTTCTCCAGTGACAAATAATTAGGAGTGAATGGAGGAGATGGTGGGAGTGATCTAAGATTGAGGCTTAATAGAAAATGAGTGCTGTATGATAAGGGAGGCAAGAAAGGGATTTGAGAGAAGACATTGTAGAGTTGAATTTGTTTACCAAGGGGTCAAATTAGGAGTAGTAGAGGTGAAAGCATGGTTAGGTACTGAGGAGTTGAAGGATTCCTGATGACAACTTTGAACAGGGTTTAGGATTGCAAGGCATAAGGAAAGGAGGCAATATGATAGTAATTCAACAATAGAATTTTAGAATTCACAAATATATGTGTTGCATTTATAGGTGATGACAGATCAAGGGTATGATTATCTTTATATGTGGCTGAGGTGGAGTGGAGGGACGGATCATGGGAAGTAAGTTGAAGAACTGTGAGGGTAAGGTTTTTGAAGAAGTATATTGAATACATGTTGAAGTTCCCTAAAGTGAGGTAGGAGTTTCTAAGGAGAGAAAGACTGTGAACCAAGCACTGGATTCATTGGAGAAAGAAGAAAAGTGTCTTAGACAACAGCTACCATAATTTTGATTGGGTTGTAGATATGGATTGAGTGAATCTCAGAGGCAGAGATTCCTGAGTATTGGTGGCATAAGGAGAAACTGGAAGTCACAATGTCGAACATGGAGTATCTCAACTCCTCAACTCAATCAGTGGGTCAGGAGGAATGAGTGAGATAATCAGTGATGGAAAGAGAGGCCAGTGAGCTATCAGGAGGAAGCCAGGTTTCAGTGAGAGCCAGAAGAAGAAAGGAATGGAAAAAGAAAATATTTAAGATGAAAGCAATTTTGTTTTCTATGGCACAGGTAATCCAGAAAGCACAGTGAAAGAGATGTATAGCTTTAGAGTGGGACATTGGAGGGACATGTTAAGTTGAGGAATGAGAATGATGAATCGGACAGTGGAGGATGGATGATGAAATTTTAATAACAGCGAGGTTTAAGAATCACTTTGATCAATTCTGTAAGAATTTGATGAGAGTTTAGTTTTCACAGAGTTATAAAACTTAGATCAGAGAAATCAAACAGAAACCTAAATATTGCAAAACTTATAGAGGGAAGCCATATATTAGAATAAGAAATGGGGGAACTCACACTCATATGGAGGAATTAGGCTCTCCAGATAGGCTGTAATTCCTATAGTAGCCAGCCAGTGGGGAATCAGGGGAAGAACTTGCATTTCATGTTCAGGGTATACAAAGGCATGTTTCATTGATTTTGAGTGTGCCTACAACTTACATACCTGCTCTTGCAAGAACATAAAATAAATTTTTTCCCTGGCTTCATCAATAGGTCTGTAGCATTCTTGGTAAGCTGTTTGTCTCTTTTAGATCTAACCAGGGGAGTTTGATAATTACTGGGGAATAATTTAAGGTTGTAATTGTCCATAGGAGTCTAGATTCAGGATTGAGAATTCTCAGGATCTTGGGTATTTAAGTTTAGTGAACAAGTACTTGGGCATGATGGAATAGTGTTATTCCACTTCCCCCCAAGGCAGGGTGCCAAGCTAGAGACTTGATGGAATGTACTTCTACTTCTTCTAGGGAAGGGTAGAGTCTGGAGCTTACTATAATAGTGTTTCTTCTCATCCAGAAAAGGCAGGAGAGTAGGCAGGAGATTTGCCTCCATAGAATGATATTTTTTCTAATTACTCCCAAAGCAGGAGGGTGATGTGTGATGGAAGTAGGTGCCTAATAAATGCTTCTTGATTTGACTTGACTCCATCTTCCCACATGCAAGCTGTAGAGAGGAAATAAGTAGAGAGGAAGATTGGAGCTATAACAATATACCTAGGATGCTAGAGATTGGGAAAGTCCATGGTCCCTTTCCTCCTGATCTAGGAAGAGTTGATGGCACATTAGGGTTTGCCTCTGGCACACACCTTTCACCATGATATAGACTATAATGAATTACAAGACTCCTAAGATTTCCTTCTAATACTGCATGCATATATAGCAGCATTCAGTGGACCTCTTAAAATTTGAAGGATGGATTCAATTGCTTTAGTTCAGTTACTCAGCTTGTTAAAGGTTAATTACTCACTTGCCTCTGGTCTGCAGAAGGAAAGGACAAAAGTCTTTCCTTTATGCCTCTCTCTATAGATATAAATACCACCCAGTTAGCTCCTGCATTATCCCGTTGGAGAGTCCCCAGTAAATTGAGAAGAGCATTTCTTTCTGTACTTTCTTCTTGCAAGCTTGGGCTTTTCAGAGATGCCACTTTGCCTATATGATGGGCTGCTGCTGATCTGTGTCTGTGTTATGACAGCGTGATTATGCATGTTTTGAATAAACATGTTTGTATGGATATGTGCATGCTGTCACAGCAATGCAGGGCCACCGATAAATACCAGTTTAAAAGTGTGCCAACCTCTTCAGAACAGCTGGCACAGCTGAAAAACTCGTCTGCCTTATTAACACTCCACTTATCTGGAATCTGCTCACCGAGCAGAAACGCCTTCATAAATTCCCTCAATTTGCATTCCTCTTCACTGTCGCTCATTACTACTGACCCCACTCATTCGGCTGGAGCTGATCAGCTTCCCACTGTCCTGCCTGCTAGCTGCATCCCTATTACTGCACAGATTAACATCGGTGGTAGTGTCATTGTCGACTTGCTGAGTAAGGAAACAGCTTTCAGTGAACACTCCTGGTTCTTTTCTCCTTTCTTTCCCCCCACCTCTTCTCCCTACTTTGGAGGACTTGACATTTACAGGTTTCCCTCTCCCTCCCTCCTGCCTGATTTTGCTTGTGACCTTTTTTTTCTGAAGCCATCTCAGAGAGAGAGGTCAGTAGCACCTTCCAGAGGGGGGTGAGGTAAGAGGCAAATAGTGGGTTATGGGTCAAAGCTATTTTAATAATAAGAGATTGTTCTAATCAGCTCTCAACAATCTGCTTTGCTAGCCAATCATCTCTGATCCCTGCTTTCATATGGTGTGATCTTAAACCAATCTCTCTTTGATTCTTGGTTCCTCAGCTGGAAAATGAAGGGGCAGGCTAAGTGACCTCTAAATCTAGCTTTCTATCTGGGAACACCTCAGACTAAATGTTCTTAATGGGCTCAAGTTTGAGTATGAAGTGAGAATAATCCATTAAGAACTCAGTTTTTTAGCCCATGTGAGTGTCATTGGAAATGTCTGATTCAAGCCAGGTTCCCAGTGGTTTAGTTCTGACATTGGAATGAAATAGACATTTACAAGTCATTCAACATTTATCAAAAGGAGGTTTTCTTAGCCTAGCATAGAAAAGACACTCAGCAACATTATAGAATTTAGCTCAGGTAGATGTGGTTCCCAACCCCCCTCACTTCCATACAGAAATGCATCTGATCAGCAGGGAGGAACATTTGCCAAGTCTGAAGGGTTAGAACTCTATAGGGGTAGATCTCTTTAATACTCTTAAGTGACCAGAAAACCAAGTCAACCAAAATTAGTCTCAAGTCAAAGGGTTTGGGAATGCGAAGGTAGGATGGACTTTTTATAGATGATATTTTTCCTACCACTTCCTTTCACTCTCTTCCCAAGCATCAGGTATTGTTTTTGTTTGCTGTTTCATCAGCCACCGTTAGCAGCTCATTATCATTCGTTCAAATACCTTCCCACTAAGGTCTCATTTTTTCCCCTGCGATCTGGATAGATAGAACTAGACAGGGAAAAATATTCCTTATGTTTTTCTCTCATTAGCCTTGATCAAAAATGATTGGTCCCCCTATTAATGTCCCATATTTAAGCCATCAGCACCCTTGCTTCTCTGGGAGGATCAGAACCTCTGTGAGATGGATATGGTTCAAGTTAATACAGCAGAACTGAGCAGTACCTTTATTAAAAATCATATCACGATTTTTTTTTCATGGTGGGAAGAGTGGTATGGGGGGGTACTCCCTGCATTGAAGAAAACAAAACAAAAAGTGAAGGAGGAAGGAGGAGAGGTAAAAGTGAGTTGCTTAATGGAGACACTCTGCCTGAATATTTAATATGCTGATTTTATTGAATAAAAAGGTGAAGAAGTGCTTCTTGTTTGTTGCTTGCCTGTCAGACCTTGGCAAATAGGCATTCTTTCTCCTGACTAGTGCTTTTTATTACTGTATGGATTTGAGAGTGTAATTATGCCCTATATCTACACTGCATTATGCACACAATTACAGTCCCCCAGTTGAAGCATTTATTTTCTTGGGGAGTAGGGGGTAGGGGAAAATATTTGTTTAGATTTTTCAAAGAGTGTTGATACAGTTGTTGCTACCATTATTTTGTCCCATAGAAAATGTGCGGGGAAGAAGGCCTGGGCTTTGACCCCTTTAGCCAGACAGGGTGTACAATGAGTGTTCTTACTACATAAATTTACTATATGGTATAGTGATGGATGTTTTTGGGAAAAGAGAGGGGGTTGGAAACGGAAAATATTGTTTTGTGTGCATTTATTCTAGAGATTATCAGCTCAGAAAATGTAATTTCCAATCACTTTAGAGTCTATTGTTTTTCAGGTAACTGTATACCAACCTAACAGCTAATAAAAGGAAAGCTTACAGCTAAATATGCAGCAAAACTTCACAATTTATAGACTTTAGCATATGTATGGGTTAGGAATTAGCAATGATACAACAATATCAGAATACCCTGGATTTTGAGAGGCAGTCACAGGCTCCTAAGCGAAATAGAAATTTATTCTAGATGGGTTTGAGGATATCAGAGTTGGAATAGAAAGGGTCCTGAGAGGTCATTTAGTCCAAATACCCCATTTTACAGATAAAGAAACTGAGGAAAAAGTGTTTCAGTGATTTGCCTAAAACTATGTGTAGTTAAGTGGCAAAGTCAAGAATCAAATCTTGGTACTCTGGCTTGAAAAGTACTGATCAGAGTACTGGACTTGGAGTCAGTAAGACCACCTGAGATATTTTTTTTAGCACAGTGCCTAGCATGTAGTAAGCACTTAAATGCTTGTATATTTAATATAGCTGTGTGATCCTGAGCCAGTCATTTAACTTTGGCAAAATGGGGATAACAGCATCCATCCTGGGAGGTGATCAGGTAAAATGAAATGTGTAAAATACTTTGCAAAGCTTAAAATGCCACATAAAAATGAGTTATTATTACTCCCACTACAACAATTGACACTATATCATCTTGCTTCTTCCTTTGCCTCTGGTGCTATGGAGTCTCAAAACTGGGTTGGAGGAAATGCATTTTCTTGACATTGCTAAGATTTCTGGTTATGCTTAGACAATATGGGAAAGGAATTTTAATCCTGGTGTTTTAGTTTCTAACTTTCCATTCTATTGGAAGATAACAGATTCAGAGATACATTAATAATATTAAATGGATTGGAGTCTGTCAGTAAACAAGCAGTTATCACACCCTTGCTATGTGCCAGGCATTGTGCTAAGGTGAGGGATATGAAAAAAGGCAAAAACAATCCCTTTTCTCCAGGAGATCACATTCTGAGGGAGATAATATTTAAATAACTAGATACATAGGAAATTATTAAGAGTAGATGAAAAATAATCTGAGAGGAGAATGCACTAATACCTGGAGGGGCAAGGGAAAAGTGTCTCAGAGAAAGTGGAATTGGATGTGTTTTAAATTTATATTTTTAAAAATCAAGAAACATAATTTTTTGTCTCATCCTCCTATTAAGAGAAGAAACAAAGTCCCCTGTAATAAATATACATAGCCAAATAATACAAAGTACCAAAATGACCTTGTCCAAAAATGTCTGTCCTGTCACCTTGTACCTATTATCTCTCTTTCAGAAACAGGAGCCATGCTTTATTATTGGTCATTCTATCTGAGTCTTGAAAGAAGGAAGGGAAATTAAGGAGTGGAGGGAAAGAAGATAGCATTTCTGGCATGGAAAACATCCTATATGAAGACACAAAAACAGGAGGCAGAATATGGTGAACACAGAATAGCAAGCAGGATAGTATAGCTAATTCATGGAGTGTACTGAAAGGAGTAAAGCATAAGAACAATGTAATTGTAGAGGCCATATTGTAAAGGATTTCTGTTTAAATGCCAAACAAAAGACTTTTTTATATTTAGTCCTAGAGGTGTTAGGTTTTATTGGAATTTGTGTAGTGCATGTGTGGAAGATTGTAACATGGTTTGATGTATGCTTTAGGGAAACCACTTTAACAGTTAAGTGAAAGATTGGAATGGGAAAAATTTGAAGACTTTAGAAGGCTTTCTTAGGTGCGAGGTGTGATAGTTGAAATAAGATATATGGGATGAGATAAGAGTGAAGAGACAAAGTTGATATCAAGATTGTGAGTGCGGATGCTTTGGAGGATAGTAATAATGAAATTGGGAAGAGGGACAGTTTGGAGGAAAGTCAGTGAATTATGTCTTGGACATAGTTAGTTGCAGATACCTAAGCTACATTTATTTGTCCAAAATGTAGTTGGTGATATGAGATGGGAGCTCAGGAAAGAGACTAGATCTGGATATACATAGATTTGTAAATTATGAGATCACCAAGAGAGAAGTGGCTTCAAGACAGAGTTTTGAAGTACAACCATAGCTAGTGAAAGGGATGGAGATTCAGCAAAGGAGACTGAGAAAGAGTAGTCAGATAGAACATGAACCAGGACAAGAAGAGTCATGAAAACCTAAAGAAGAGCGCATGTCTTGGAGGAGAAGGTGTTCAACAGTAGTAGATGCTATGAAAAGATCAGGAAGAAAGAGGAATGAGAAGACACCATTAGATTGATCAACTAAGAGATCATTTTGGAGAGAGCAATTTCAGTTGCATGACATCAGTAGCCAAATTGCAGAGAGTTTAGAAGAGAATTAGAAGACAGGAAGCAGAGGTACCTGGTTCAAATGGTTTTCTCAAGAGTTTTAACCAAGAGCATGAGAAGATTGTTGGATCAAGTAAAGATTTTTAAAGGTTTGGAATAAATGAGCATATTTGTAGGCAGCCAAGAAGGAGCAAGTAGATAAACAGGGAACTGCTTGCTTTTTGTTTTTGTTTTTTGTTTTTTCTGAATGTTCCAGTTGGGCTTGGTTATCAAAATATATACAGAATTGTAAAGGCTATTGTAGGGAGAAGCAAATTGTTATAGGAGGGAAAGATGATCATTTGATTCTATAGTGTTTGGATAGACAGAAGGAAAAGATGTAAAGAGGTGAATAGACCTAACTCCTATTTATTTATATGGGTGTTCTTAGATACATCCCAATAATATGGAAAATCAAGACAATTGGCCCAAATACTATGCTTTGGTGTGATAGGGGTGGCAGTAGGGAGTTGTGATCCTAGAGCAATGATTCAGAGAGGCAGATAGTTAGAGAGAAGGAGGTAGTTCAACTATTAGGTACTTTAAGGTTGTTTTTGGTTGTTATTGTGAGGTACTTGGGGTCACACAGCTAGTAAGTGTTAAGTGTTTGAGGATGAATTTGAATTCAGGTCCTCCTGACCACAGGGCCAGTGCTCTATCCACTGCACCAGCTAGCTGCCCCCTACCAAGTATTTTAAAAGAAAGCTCTTTTCCATGCATTCTGTTTTCCTTCTTAGGTTGTTTTTTTCTTCTTCTCTTTCTAGATCTGATGTTTCTTGTGCAGTAAGATAACTGTATAGATATGTATACATGTATTGTACTTGTCATATAATTTATCCTATCTAGCATGTATTAGATTACCTGTCATCTAGGGGTGGGGGGAGGGGGGAGGGAAAGGAAAAGCTTGGGAAAAAAAAGTTTTTTTGCAAAGGTCAATGTTGTAAAGTCACTCAAATGTTTTGCAAATAAAAAGCTTTATTAAAAAAATAAAAAATAAAAGAAAGCTCTTATATTCATTAATAAACCAGCTTGTGAACTAGCCTTATTCCTACTCCAATCGGAAATCTGAGCTACAAATACTCAGTATTCTCTTTCCTTTCTACACAAGTCTTGTTTATTTTTATTTCCACAGTACTCTTTATGTCTGACCTCTCCTCTCTATTTCTATTGCCATAGGCAATCCTCACTACCACTTGTTTGGATTGGTGCAGGAATTTTCTGATAGGTCTTCTTGATTTTATTCTCTCTTCTTCTTGTCCACATTTCATTTGGATTCCTAAATAATTTTCCTTATGCTTAGATCTACTTGGAGGATCCTTGAAAACAGTAATTGTTTGAAGTTTGTTTTTTTGACTTTGTCATTTGGCCAATGGGTTTTGCTCAAAGTTGGAACATATTAGCCATTTATTGGATTAAGTTGAATTTGATTTTACCAATCCTCTCTTTACAACCCTACCAAGGCATCTTATTGCCTAATGAAGTAAAGTTTAAGTTCTTTGTCTTGGCATTCAAGGCCCTCCATCATCTAAAGTCAACTTGTCATTCCAATCTTAACTCATACTATACTACATCTCTCTAGTAGTATCTGTAACATTTGGGATATTTTTACCATCCCTGTTATATATTCTTCATTTTTTTCTGAAGACCTTTGGTTGCCATGTTTTCTATGCTCTCTCCACCTTCTCCAATTGTGAAATTGTCTGCCATCTTTTACATCTCAACTGAAATACCACCTCCTTCAAGAATCTTTGATTCTTTTCCTCTTTGGACACCCATATCACTTTGGAGCTCTCTCAGAAATGTATCATATATTACTTTATGTTGGAGGGATTGGATTTATATCCTTTTACCTACTAAATGGCAAATCTCATAAAGTTAGAGATTGTTTCTCATCTAAAAAGCTTCATATCTTTTCCTGTCCTTAGCACAGTAGTCCAAAAAAGTTGGTCATTAATAAATGCTTAAGGCATATTATTCATACATTGAATTAACTGAGTAAAAGGTGCTATGTTAATTGATAAAGCAATACAATTAAGTATAAGGACCAGTTTCTGTCTTTCAGGGATTTATAATTTACTAGAGGAGGAGATATGATTGCCTCTTTTTTGCTTTCACACACACTTTTTTGTGTAACTTGATATTTTCTGATGTTTTTCCTCTTTTTAGTTACTAGTGAGAGTCATTTTGACTTCATTGGAACAATGTATTTTTTTGGTTGAAGTTTGTTGGTGAATTCCTAAAGTGATTTGCACCAGGATTCTCCCTCATATAGAGATCACTCTGGCTTTTCCCAGAGTTCAACTATTCTATGTAGCAAAAGTCATCATACATCAACTCTGCTGGGTACCTTGTTCCTTTCTCTCAATATCCGAGGGTTTAGGAGGTAATTTCAAAGCATCATTGTCTTTGGGAACTCTGAGTTATAGCCTAGCATAATGGGAAGTTTCAGTCTGTCTCTTTCCTATATCTGCTATAACTTTTTAGTCATCTTGATTTTATTTAGATTGCAGCCTATTTTTAAGTTCATGTTTTCTATTTGCTTTCCCTTGTGTTTTTTGTGATTGAGGACACCAATAATGAAAAAGGATTGTGTAATGTGAAAAGAGTAGTGTTACCACCAGGAAGGAGAAGATTTTTTAAATATTGTTTTTTTAAAAAGAGTAGGAGCAAGAAAACTCTTTTGAATTTCCAACATCCAAAGAATTTATACACAAGACATAAAATAATTGATATGATATTCTCAAGATAAGATGATGATAATCCAGAGTAGGGAAGGAATATATATATATATATACACATTAACATAGGAGAACATTAATAATTAGATTTAACACATAGCTCTCTACATGTGGAAATAATCACAGAGGAAAGGAACTAGCACTGAAAAGAACCTGAAATAGCTTCATCTGGAAGATGGGGTTTTAGATTGGCCTTGAAGAAAACCAGAGAAACCAAGAAATGAAGATGAAGAGGGAAAGAATTCAAAATATTGGGGATAGTCAATGAAAAATGTATGGAGTTGGGAGATGGAGTGTCTTATGTGAGGCACACTGTGTAGGCTGTTGTCACTGAAACACAGCGTATGTGGAAGGAAGTAAGATATAAAAAGATTGGAAAGATAGGAGACAGAGAGGTTAGGAAGACTTTCAAAAGATAGAGGACTTTATATATGATACTGGTGGTATCAGAGAATCACTGGAGTTTATTGAATATGGAAGATGATATTTTCACACATGTACTATAGTAAAATCAACTTAACAGCTGAGTAGAGGATAAGAAGGGGCATGAGATAAGAAGACCAACAAACAGGTACTGCAATAGAACAGGAATAAGAGATGAGGACTTCCACTAAGATTATGGTAATATCAGAGGAGAGAAAAACAATAAGATTTAGCAGCCAATTGAATATGAGAATGAGAGAGTGAGGAATTGAACATGACACCTAGACTGCATGCCTGGTAACCTGGATGATGGTGATGTCCTTGTCAATAATGGAGAAGTTTAGGGAAAGAGGAGGGCTTGTTGGGGATCTTAGAATCATCAGCATAGATATAATTAACTCTATAAGCATTGGTAAGATCTATAAGTGAAATACTTTAGAGGGAGAAAATCCAGGACAGGGCCTTAGGAGACAATCCTATGTGGGCATCACTTGGATAAAAATTCCAGTGAAAAACAGACAAATAGAAACAAACACTAGCCTGAATCATCCCAACAGCTAGCAGGAGAGTATTATCAGGAAAACCAAGAGAGAAAAGTGTATCAAAGGGAAAGAAGTTGATTAATAGTATCAAAAACTACAAAGAGGTGAAGAAGGTTGAGCATTTATAAAATGCCATTAGGTTTTACAATTTAAAGAGACTTGGTAACTTTGCAGAGAACGGTTTCAGTTGAATGATGAGATTAGAAGCCAGATTGAAGGGAATTAAGAAAACAGTGAGAAGAAAAGAAATAGAGGCATCTCTTGTAGATCCTCAAGTTTAGATTTAAAAGTGAGGTGTTTTATATATATATATATATATACACACACACAAATGTACCACATATATACACACAAACACATGTATATGTAGTATGTATATGATATGCATCTATAGACATGTATATATTCATTTATACATATATACACATATGTATATATTAGATAAAGGTATAGATTGATAAATAGAGGAGATAGTTGCATCAGGTTAATTTTTGAAAGTGGGGAAGACACAGGTGAATTTCAAGACAATAGGGAAGCAGCCCATGGATAATAAAAGTTTGGAAATGTGGGATTTAAAAAAAGTTTGAAAGAATTTCTGGGTAATCTCACCATTTTATTAACAATGCCAACATTTTAATAAATGACTGATCTTTTGGCTGTTTCTCTTAGATCAAAGACAACCAAGGAGGCAGACTGAAGACATATGCCCTTTTGGAAAAGGAATGTTACTGAGTATGGCAATCACCTGTGACTAACAATTAATATGAGAATGAATATTATAATGAGGGGCTGGACCTGAACTTTGATTGTGTCATTTACTTCTAAATTAGCTTCAGCCCTGGGTAATCTATTCAAAGAATGTATTCCCAACCAAACCTGAGTAGGACATTGTAGTTGCTTCACCTGGGTGGAATCTGAATAGAGATTTCTTGAAATGCAATAAAAGAAAAAGGGGAAAATCTGAATCTTCCCAAATAATTAGTTATTAATAATAATGTCTCAAGATAAGTGGAATGGTGATGAAAAAAAGGGCTGAAGAAGATGAAATGCAATAAAATCACCTGCTCATTTTGATGTATTTTCATTTGCAAGGAGAAGGCCACCTATTTATGTGATATCTATGTATTTATGTGAAGGAGGAGATAAAGGCAGAAGGCATCTAAAGAGAACAGAACAAGTCACTCTTCGTATATGATAATTTTTTATTTCAGTGAAATGTGAAGCAATATTCTCAGCTGAGAAGGTAAGGGAGGGGGAGCCATGGGAAGTTTAAAAAGGGTTGAAAAATTTTGGAAAAGCTGTGGTGGATGGGATTTTGAACTGCATAAATCAGTCAAAGGTAGTATGCATTTGTGAAGGACTTGGTATGCATATTTTTATGGTTTTTCTTCAGCTTTGTTCAGCACAGGAGTCAGGGTGAAGTTGTTAGTAGGAGATATGTGAGGCTCAAGTTTGGCAGTGCAAGATTATCAATAGTAAAAGGAAGCAGATGACTCAGGAGCACTTTTTAGGCAGTGCAAAGTTTAATTGGTTTATTCAAGATGAAGAAGGGAGGAGAATAGTCAATGCAAGGATAAGAGCCTGAGTTAGGTGAGAAATAGAGAGATTGGTAGCTTCGGAGAATCCAGGGATTAGGGATTTCAAAGTGGAGGAAGAAGTGGAATTACAGTTCATTTTTATCAGACAAATGAATTTCAGAGACCATGAACTTGGAAGTGGGTTACTTGAGGATGATAGCAAGATAAAAGCTATGACCATCTTTGTGTGTCAGAGATGGGGTGAAGGAATAGGTCATGGGAAATAAGCAAGCTGAGGAACTGAAAGTTAAGGACATTTGAAGGGAGTATTAATATGCATGTAAAAGTCCCTAAGCATCAGGGCAGTAATTGAGGAAGAGAAAAATATAAGCAATGTAATATAAGAAATTCCCCAATTGATGGGCACCTCCTCAATTTCCATTTCCTTGCTCTGAGAAAAGAACTGCCATAAATATTTTTGTACACATAAGTTCTCTTCCTTTTTACAAATCTCTATTTGGATACATGTCTAGTAATGGTATTATGTCAAAGAGTATGCATTATTTTATAGACCTTTGATCATAGTTCATATCTTTTGATCATTTTGTCAACTGGGAAATGGCTCTTTTTATTTTTTAATTTAAAAATTTTTTTTTTTTTTTTGCTGAGGCAATTGAGGTTAAGTGACTTGCCCAGGGTCACACAGCTAGGGAATGTTAAGTGTCTAAGACCAGATTTGAACTCAGGTCTTCCTGACTTCAGGGCTGGTGCTCTATCCACTGCGCCACCTAGCTGGCCCAATAGCTCTTTTTTTTAAAAAATAAATTTGACTCAGTTCCCTATACATTTGAGAAATGAGGCCTTCATCAGAGAAATTTGCTTCAAAACTCTTTTCACAATTACTATTGCTAACTGTATTTTCCCATTTATACTATTCTCTCTCCTTTCACTCTGTCCCTTCTCAAAACTGTTTTGTTTCTGCAACCTCCTCTCCCAATATTCTCTTTCTTTTATCACCAGCCCCCCTTCTTGTATCCCCTTTCTCTGCTACTTTCCTTTAAGATAAGATAGATTTCTATATTCATACTGAGTATGTATGATATTTCCTCTTTGAACCAATTCTGATGAGAGTAAGGGTCACTCATGCCTCCTTAACTATCTAACTCTTGTCCTCCATTGTAAATGCTTAAGCCTCTTTTATGGAAGATAATTTGCACCATTCTACCTCTCCTCTCTACTTTCTCTCAGTATCTTCCTGTCACCCTTTAATTTTATTTTTTAAAAGATGTAATCATTTTATATTCAGTTCACACATGTCCTCTGCCTACATATGCTCCTTCTAACTGCCATAATAATGAGAAAGTTCTTTTGAGTTACAAATATCATCCTCCCATATAGGAATGCAAACAAATTAACCTTATTAAGTCCCTTATAATTTTTCCTGATTACCTTCTTTTGTTTCTCCTGACTCCTATATTTAAAAGTCAAGTTTCCTATGCAAATCTTGTCATTTTTATCATAAATACTTGAAAGTGCTCTATTTATTTGAATATCCTTTTAATATTTCACCCCCTGAAGGATTATATTTGGTTTTGCTGGGTGGGTGATTCTTATTTGTAATCCTGGCTTCGTTGCACTCTGGAATATCATATTCCAAGCCCTCTGATCTGTCAGTTTAGAAGCTGCTAAATTTTGTGTTATCCTGATTATGATTTGACTATATTCAAATTGCTTTCTGAATGCTTGCAACATTTTCATCTTGATCTGGGAATTCTGGAATTTGGCTATAATATTCCTGGAAGTTTTCATCTGGGATCTCTTTTAGGAGGTGATTGGTGAATTCTTTCAATTTCTAATTTTACCCTCTGATTCTAGAATATCAGGACAGTTTTTCCCAAAAATTTCTTGAAAAATATTATCTAGGCTCCTCTTTTGATTATTGCTTTCAGGTAGACCAATAATTTTGCAATTATCTCTCCTGAATCTATTTTCCAGATCAGTTTTTTTTTTCAATAAGATATTTCATATTCTTTTCTATTTTCTTGCTTTTGGTTTTATTGTTTTGTTTCTTGATTTCTCATAAAGTCCTTAGCTTCCATTTGCTCAATTCTAATTTTAAAGGAATTTTTTTCACTCAGCTTTTATGCCTCCTTTTCCATTTGGCCAATTTTGTTTTGTAAGGTATTTTTTTTCCTCAGTAGCTTTTTGTATTTCCTTTTGCACCTCTTATTTCTTCCCATAACTTTTATTCTACTCCCCTTACTTGATTTTTAGAATGCCTTTTGAGTTCTTTTATGGCATGAGACCAATTCTTATTTTTCTTGGATTGGATATAGGAGCTTTGACTTTGTTACCTTCTTCTGAATGTGTATTTCATTTTTCCTTGTCACTATATTACTTTTCTATGGTCAGAATATTTTTCTCTTGTTTGTTAATTTTTCAGCCTATTACTTGGCTTTTAACGCTTTATTAAAGTAGGGACTCTATTTCCGGGGTTTGTGTGTGGAGTGCAATGTTCCAAACTTCAGGGGTTTTGTGTACCTGTTTTCAGAGTTCATTCTAGGGACCTGTAATTTTTTAATTCTTCCAAGGTGTCATTACCCAAGAAAAGCATGTTTACTACTCTCATGGTCTATGCTCTGATCTCTTAGTGATCATGAGTACTCTTTTCTGCCCTGGAACTGTGAAGAGGATCCCTGTTACACTATGGATGTAAAGTCTAGCGTGTTAGTGCTCCTACTTGCCTTGGGACTATGAGTTAGCACTGAATTGTAGATCTGAGTATGGAAAATGCAATAGAATCCTACCTTAGTGCTAAGAAAGAGTTCCCTGTAATTTTCTTCTGATCAGATGTTTGATCCCCTTACCATCTGAGGGTTGAGACCTCCAGAAGTTACCACCTTAGCTGCTGCCGCCAGTTCTATTAATGATGCTGCCACTGTTGCTAATTCAATGGTTTCCAAGGTCTGCTCCTGGTTTGCTGGGGCTCCCCTGATACCCTAGTATGACAAACCTATCCTGCTCATCTTCCAAGTTGTACTTGGTGCCTTTGGACTGAAAGGGCTAGAAATCATTACTGGATTAATGGGGTCTGAGCTATGTTGGCCCAGCCTACATCAGGACTACTCTGTACTCCCACCTTGGTACAACAGATCTTTTCTGCCTGTCTTCTAAGTTGTCTTCAATTGAAAAATTTTTTCTATTCTATTTCTTATGGGTTCTGATGCTCTACAATTTGTTTAGAGTTATTATTTTAAAGTATTTGGAGTGATTTGGAGAAGATTTCAGGCAGATCCCTCCTCCATTTTAGCTCTGCTGTCCCCCAATTTCTTATAGCACAGTACTATCCCATTATGTTCAAATATCTTAATTTGTTTAACAGTTCCCCAATCTACTTTATTTCCAATTCTTTACTATCACAAAAAAGTATTGCTACAAATATTTTGGTGTATGGGGACTTTCATCTTACCAAAAGCTTACTTGGGGTATAAGCCTAATAATGGAGTTCCTGGTTCAAAAGATATGGACATTTTAGTCACTTTATTTTCATAATTCCAAAATGTTTTCTAAAATGGTTGTACCATTACATAGCTTCACCAATAGTATAGTAGTATACCTATCATTCTACAAGCCTCCAAAATTCATTATTACTATTTTTTGTCTTTTTATGTGTGCTAATTTCCAGGGCTTGAGGTGAAAAGGTGAAACTTTAGGGCTGTTTTAATTTGCATGTTTTATATTATTAGTGATTTGGAGCACTTTTTCAAGTGGTTGTGAATACCTTATAATTCTTCTTTTGAGACTATTCAAATCCATCTACTAGTTATCTATTGGTTAATGGCTATTACATATATAATATATATGTATATGTATGTGCATATATATATATATATACTTATCATTTATATAACTTTAATATCCAAGTTTTTTTACATCAATTTGATCATTTCCCTTTTTATTCTGTGTTCATTAATTTTGTCTATATAGAAGCTTTTAAGTTTTATGTAATGACAGTTATCTCTTATCTTATTAAATTTTTTATCTTTTGTTTGGTTAAGAATATGTCTTCTACTCATCCATTAAAGGTTTGTGAGCTGATGCTCTACTTTTTTAAACTACTGTAATCTTTAATATTAAAGTTGCCTATCCATTTCAATGGCATTTTGAAATATAGGGTAAGGCAGTAATCTAATCCAATTTTTTGACACTGCTGTCCAATTTTCCCACAAGTTTTTTGTTTATAATCGAATAAAGTTTTTTTTTTTCCTTAGGTTATTTGTGTTTTCCACTTTGTTTTCCAACATTGTTATAGAGTGCATTATCTCTTATTTTTTTTCTTATTTAGTCTGTTTCATTGATCTATAATCAATATCATACAGTTTTGATGACTGTTGCTTCATAATATAGCTTGAATATGCTAGTCCCCTTTTATTCTATTTCTTTTTTAATTTCTCTTGATATTAATAGAACTTTTGTGTTCCCAAATGAAATTCAATATTATTTTATCAAGTTCTATGAAGTAGTGCCTTGATAATTTGGATATTTTTGTCATTTTTATTATATTGACATAGCCTCACCATGAGCATTGAATATTTCTCTAGTTATTTAAGTTGTTCTTAATTTCTGTATAGAGTACTTTGATGTTATAAATCTTTTGTGTACTTTGGTAGGTTTATTACCAGACATCTTAATTATTTTATAGTTATTTCAAATGGGATTTTCCTTTCTATTTTGCTTCTTGAATTTTGTTATTATGTAGAAATGCTGTTGATTTTTGAGAATATATTTTGTATCCAGAATCTTTACTGAAACTATTAATTGTGTAAACTCATATCTTTGCATATTCTCCTAAATTTTTACAAGTAATGATTATACCATCAGCAAATAGGAACAGTTTTTAATCTCTCCTTTTTCTAATTTTTTTGCCTTAATTTTTTTTCTCTTGGCTTTTTACTTGTCAGCATTTCCAGAAATACATCATCCTTGCTTCATTCCCATATTTATTATAAAAGGTTCTAGTATTTTTCCATTGCATATCATTCTTGCTTTTGGTTTAGATAAATACCTTTTGTGATACTAAGAAAAAAATTCCCTCTCTGCCTATTCTTTGGAGGGCTTTTTTTCTTAGCATAAACTAATTCTTTATCAAAATTTTTTCTTTATGTAGTAAGATATTAATGTGATTTTGGATGTTTAAGTTTATGATATAATTAATCCATATTGTGTTCATCCAACACAACTTCCCTGATATGTTTCAGGTAAGGCATTACATAAAAAAAAGGAGGATGAGACAGAGTTTCCAAAGTCAATAATGCATAAATTTTTTACTTCAAACTTTACACCCCTGAACCTCTACTTTGAAGGATTCTGGAAGAATAAAGGAGGAACAATAGAACAGTTCATGAATCATAAAATAAAATATAGAATAAATTATAAAAAATGAAATTTAATGAAGAATACAGAGCAGAGGGATTATCTTACAATAAAAAAGTTATTAATAAGAGGATTGGGTAGAAGTTATACTTTTGAATTACTTATCTGGGTAAGAGAAAGAATAAGAACATAAAGGAAAGAAATAAATAACTAAAGAAAAAGAAAGAGGCATCCACAACAAAGAATTTAGATTTAGGTAAGAGAATAGAGTCATGGGAGATGAAAACTTATAGGTATAAGCTAGCATCAAAGTAGTACAGGCAAAGTACTAATTTTAGGGCTAAAGTAATGATTGAAAAGAAAGAGAGCAAAAATAAAAGAAATAAAAAAGAAATAAATTGAGGAAAACACTAACCTAACAACCATTTCTTTATATGTGATTAGTCTAAATGACTCAATTTAAAATAAACACACCAAAACCTCAGAGAATAGAAATACAAAAATAATCTAAAAAGTAAAGTCATTTCCATAATGAATGAGTCTAAATAAAAATTTATTACATACTAAATGAATTTTTTTAAAAAGACTTGTATTAGATAAAATAAAAATTATTTACTATGATAAAATCAATTTTATGCCAGATATTTAAGGATGGTGCAATATTAGTAAAGCAATGAACAAAACTAATAATGGGAAAAACAAAATTATCAAAAACCATATGCTTATATCAACAAAAACATATATATGTATATGTATATAAAATATAGCACATCATCTTAAAGAGCTTAGAAATATCGATAGAAAGTGATCTTTTAAAATGTAATTGTATATATTTTAAACTAAAAGTATACATTGTATATAATAGAGAAATGTGAGAAACTTTCCTATTAAATGCAGAATAATATAAGAATATTAACTTCTATTGATGTTACGTGACATAGTTCTAGAATGGGTAGGCAAGACATTAGAAATTAAAGGCTTAAATGGAATATCCCAACTAATTTTTAAAGTTCCATTCCATAATTATGCTAATGCTATTGAAAACTGTTTATCAGTCTCTTACCTGACCATCGGAATATTGGTATTATTCTCTATACTTTCACTATATCCAATATACAATATTCTATTCTTCATTTTGTATCAATTCATATAGGACCATATAAAGCAAAATATTTATAATAACATTTTTTGTTGTAGCAAAGAATTGCAAATGAAGTATGTCCATTGGTTGACTGGGGGAATGGGAAAATAAATTATGATACATAAAAAAGAAGAATATGAAGAATACCAGAAACTTGGGAAGACATAGATTGATTTAATGTGAAGTAAGCAAAAGAAAGGAAAGTGATATACACAATAACTACAACAATCTAAATATAAACAACAACAATAAAAATTGAAAATGTGGTAGTAATAATGAACAAATTAAGCTTGAAAAAGAATTATGATAATGCAAACACCTTTATGCTTTGTAGAGGTGAGGAACTGGCTTCTCGCAAATCTTTTCCTTGGTTCTGAAATTTAATCATGATATTCCTGGGGGATTTAATGTTTGGGTTTCTTTCAGGAGGTGATCTGTGGATTGTTTCAATAAATATTTTGCCTTCTGATTCTAAAATATAAGGGCAGTTTTCTTTTATGATTTCCTGGAAGATAGTGTGCAGGTTCCTCTTTTCATTATAGCTTTCAGGAAGCCCTATAATCCTTAGATTGTCTCTCCTAGATCTATTTTCCAGGTCAGTTGTTTTTCCTAGGAGATATTTCATGTTTTTTTCTATCTTTTCATTTTTTTGTTTTTGTTTGACTGCTTCTTGAAGTTTTGATGAGTCATTATTTCCATTTGTTCGATTCTAATTTTTAATGTCTTATTTTCTTCCATTACTGTTTTTAGTTCCTTCTGCAATTGATCAATTACATTTTTTTGTTCATTACATTATTTTTCCATTTTTTCCATTTTATTTTGTAGTGATCTCATTTCGTTTCCCCATGTTTCTTCCAACTCTCTTTTAAGATCCTTAATGTAATCTTCAAAGAAAGCCTTGTGGCATGGAGTCTAGTTTATGTCTCTCTTTGGGGTTTTTTCTGGAGTTGCTTTACCTTTAGGGACCTCAGGATTTGAGGTCTGTTCTTCCCTCTCTCCATAAAAGCTGTCTATGGTGAGAGCTTTTTAGTTTTTTATTCATTGTTTTTTAAAGATGTAAGGTCTGTTTAGGGCAAAGGAGGGACAGCTGCTTTAATTTGCCCTGGGGCAGTTCTGCTGATTGAGTTATTTCAGGTGCTGGGCAGTTCTGCTGATTGAGTTATTTCAGAGAGGAACTATGAGGTGAGGAACTATGGTATTGGACTATTTGAATTTTGTATATTTGAAAATATTGGGATTGATTGATATGCGAGTTTTGTTTAACTGATTCTTTATCTTCCTTTTAAAAAATCAGTACTGTAAGAGGCAGGTCTCTTGATGGTGGAGTGGGTAGAGAGGATATAAAAATGAGGTATAAATAACAGATGCCAATATTTTTTTAATGTGAAAAGATGAGTAGGAATTGAGCAGGACAAGAAAGAGAGGGAATTCCAGGTAAAGGAAATAGCGCTTACTACAAATTCAAATCCTCCAGGCAGCCCTCACTACTTAACTTTGTCCTCTAGTCAAAATTGTATATTATATTTCTGAGCTTTTAAATTATACAATTTCTTCAATTTAAAATGTATTTTGTGCCCCCCCTTTTTGTTGTGTAACTCCTCTGTCTTATGATGTATATGGTTGAATTGCCAATTAGATGGGATTCTCTTTGAGAAAAAACAAAAAACAAAAAAAAAACTTGTTTTCTTTTATATTTGATACTATGCTCTGTAGATGCTTTATATATTCTGGACTCCTGATCTTTTGATTAAGATACTCAAGTCAAGACTTGAGTCATCAGGTTTGGCTGTGTTTAGAAGTCAAATTAGCCTGGTCATTCTCAAGTTATCACTTTGCTCTGGGCTATGCCCAGAAATGGAGCCTATGTTTGACACTTTAGTTTTTAGACAAGTATCTTGATCCTCCTAATTTAGTATTAGATTTTTCATGGGAACCTTGCCAGAGATAGGAAAACCATTCTGAAGTGGGCTAAGAGGAGAATCTATTTCCCTGAGAGCCATGGTGGCACTATTCTGTTAGTTTTGAATTATCTTTCTAATGAAAGAGCCAGTTGTTTTTCTTTCCAGTGTCATTATTCTAAGGTTATTGTGATTTCCACCTTATGTTCTTCCTGGACTTTTTCAATATCCTCCTTGTAAGCAAGTGGCCAGATGATGCCAGAATCATTTATTTCTTGCTATTAGAAAGCCTAATGCTTAATTGTGGAGATTTTTGCCATTTCACTCTTTCTCCTCAATTTATATACTATCATTTTTCTATTTCCTTCCATTACTTTCTTTGGATTTAATGAGCATTCCCTTAATCAAAACAGTAATAATGACAGAAAGAATAATAGCATCCTCTATCTTGCCCTTCACAAAGTTTAGAATTACAGAATTAGTTAGAAAGAGCCTTAGAGATTATAGAATCCAACCTATATCTAAAGAGCAAAGCTTCAGCACAGCTATCATTCCCAACAACTAATCTGAAAGAAGTGCATCTTTCTTCTCAAATCTACTCCTCTTCCTAACTATCTATGTTGAGGGCATACCAGTCCTTTTGGTTATGCATGAGCATAATCATAGAATCATCCTCATTTCTTCCCTCTCTTATTCCTTATCTACTCTTTTGTCAAGTTTTATATATTTTACTTTTGTAATATCTCAGATCCATCTTACTCTCCACTAACAACAACAATAACAATAATGTTATTCTGTCATGTCCTTCTCTTTGTGACCCTATTTTGGGAGTTTTCTTAGCCAAGATACTGGAGTGGTTTCCCATTTCCTTCTCCAGCTCATTTTAAAGATGAAGAACTGAGGTAAACAGGATTAAGTGACTTGCCCAGAGACACACAGCTAGGAAGTGTCTGAGGCCAGATATGAGCTAATAAGATGAATTGTCCTTGTTTTCAAACCCAGTGCTCTACCCACTGTGCAATCTAGCTGCCCAATAATAGATAGATAGGATTAAAGTTTGCAAAGTGCTTTAGAAATATTATTATATTTTATCCTCACAATAATAGAATTGGCATGTAAGTGCTATTATTATCTCCATTTTACAAATGAGTAATCTGAGGCAAATAGTTAAGTGACTTACCTGAATTTACAAATCTAGTAAGAGTCTGAGGCCAAATGTGAACTCAGGTCCTTCTCACTTCATTTCTAGTGCTTTATAAACTGACACCTATGTATCACATAGTCAAAAGCTTATATTATCTTTTGCTTAGTCTGTGGCAATAATTCCTTTTTATTTTAGCCTTAGCCCGCTGTCTGGCACCCAATGGGTGTTTAATAAATGTTTGTTTACTTCACTTAGTCTTTCTGCACTCTCTCTTCCCTCTTCAATCTGTATTTCTCAAGGCTGCCAAACAGACAATCGTTAAGCATACACATCTGATCATGTATGTTCTATGCTTACAAAGCTCTCTCTTTGACAAAATATGAACTCTTCTATTTGACATTTAAATCCCTTAATTATTTGGGTTAGCTCAATCCCACTTTTCCAGAATTATTTCACTTTACCTTTCTTCTCTCACGCTAAACAACCTTTCTTGCTATTTCTTTCACATGACATTATGTCTCCTGCCTGTTGTATGTAGAATGCATTCTCTTCTTATTTCCACATTACTATCCCTAGTTTCCCTTAAAGCTCAGCTTTGAGGGTTACCTCTCACAGGAAAACTGTCTTGATCCTTCCAATTGATAGTTGTCTGGCACTGGTTCAACTTATCTACTCTACCTCCCTCTCTACTACAATCCCCCCCCCTGCAAATATGTGTGTGTGTGTGTGTGTGTGTGTGTGTGTGTGTGTGTGTGTCTGTGTATGAATATCTAGGCAGGAACTGTTCCACTTTTTGACTTTGTATCCCGTGTTTCTAGCACTGGACCCAGACACAGGGCACTTAAGAGATGCTTGAATGAAAGAGTGAAAAAATAAATGAATGAACAACTTTAATGAACTTTGAAGATTTCCATTGATATGAAATTTAACACATAATGAGGCAGCCTATTTCATTTCTGGACAATTATAATCATTTATCATATATATATATAATTTATTATTTATTATATATATAATCATTACAAATTTTTTCCTTTTATTTAGTAGAAATCCTGTAATTTCTACCCATTGATTCAACTCTGTCCTCTGGGGCTAGAAGAAGAATGCTCTCTAATTATCTTATTTGAGCTTTAAAATGGCTGAAAAAAGTAGTATGTGTCAATATCCCCATTTTATAGATGTGCAAAATGGTGCTCAAGAAGGATAAGTGACATCCTAGAGTCAGGTCTTAAGCTATAAATAGTTTTTCTTTCTCCAAATTCAGAATTCTTTTCATGATATTACAAGGAAGCAGATATAAAACCTCTGTCTTATTTTTCAGGGTTTCCCTTCTAGTTTATCCTTGTCTTGAAAAAGAAATAAGGTTCTTTAAACATGATTTTAAAAGTTGCCCTATTTGCAGTTTTTCCTCCACAATACATTGCTTTAATAAGGATGACATCCATCCCATTTGCAAATAGTTTTTCACTGTTTCCCTAGTTAACTTTTTCATTCTGGGAATGCTTTTATCTATAAACTCAGGCTTGATGTCTTGGGGGAAAAACAAAGAACTATGAATCTTTGCTATTCTGAATATTCATTCCCAGTTTATGTTTTCAGTCAAAGTCCTACCAAAGTCCAATGGGAGAGAGAAACTATTTGGATGTGACTAAGAAAGTCTTTAATATTAATAGGGCATTTGTGTCTCTCAGATCGGGAAAGACCCTGGAAGTGTTCACTGGAATGAATGAATGAAAAAAAAAAACATATTAAGAACTTGTTGTGTGCCAAACACTAGTACTGGGGAGGATAGATATAAAGATATAAAGAAAGGACTTTTGTCCTCAGGGAACTTATAATGTAATTGGAAAAACATCACATTCAGTCAGTCAGTCATTAAGCATTTATTAATCTCTTACTAAGTACCAGGTACTGTGCTTGGAGGAATTGCTAAGCAAAAAAAGAGAAGCAAAATACTGTCCTTGCCCTCAAGTAGTTCCCAATGTAAAGGAGATTATAAACAAATCAAAATGTACGAATAAGCTATACATACATACATACACATATATTTGAATATATGTTATAAATAGGAAATCTTTAACAGAGTGTTGGTGTTAGAATTGAGGGGTTGGAAAAGGCTTCCTGTAGAAAGTGGGATTTTTTTTGGGATTTGTGGAAGAAAGTTACTTATTTCATCTTAAAGGTGATGGAGTTTATTGAAAAGGAGAGTAATAGTTAGATCTGCGTAAATATAGGGAAGTGATGACCAGAGATAGTCATTTCAATCTGTAAAATTATAGGGCTGGTAGTGGGAACATTTGGGAATAAATTGACATATCCTTCCCAGGAAGAGTGACAGAGCTAATATGACCATATTTAACAGCCCTTTAATTGGAGGGGAACAGGGAATGAAGCATGGCTGGTGTCTTAAAAGAGTAATCTGGATAGGTTGATACTTATCAGGGGAGCTGAGTGTTGGTATCTGGTGTGGGTAGGCAGGAGTTTGTTAAAGAGGATGTGGAAGAGGTAGCCAGAAAAGGAATGATCTTGTTTTTATCATATTAAGTTCAGCAAACATTTATTGGTTATCTACTATGTATAAGGCTGGGTAGTGCAGTGGTACAGTGGATAGGGCAATAGGTCTGGATAAAGGAAAACCTGAGTTAAAATGTAGCCTTAGACACTGTGTGACCCTGGAAAACTTACTTAACCTTACTTACTTCAGTTTCTTCATCTGTGAAATGAGTTGGAGAAGGAAATGGGAAACCACTTCATTATCTTAGCTAAGAAAACCCCCAGTGGGGTTGCAAAGTATCAGACATGACTGAAATGACTAAACAACTAGATATATATGGCACTATGCTAGCCCAAGGAATGAAAGATGAAGAAGAATCTGGCACCTGTCCTCAAGGAACTCTCAAAGCTATACCTTGTACTTTCTCATCATTTCTTTATTTTAGAAACTCCTAACTCTGGTATACACAAGTTGGAAGCATCCTCCACTTTGATTTAATGAGGCTATTCTTCCTTTCTTCATTTCTCTCCAGGCTGCACAATGGATTTGCTTTACTGTCATTTTTATCAATATCCTATTCAATCTCAACCCTCTTTCAGCTTTTTTAAAAATATGGTGTCTCCTATTAGAATGTAAACTCCTTGAAGTCAGGTACTGTCTTTCTGTTTGCATTTGTTTATCAAGGCACTTAGCAATGTTTGGGACAAAGTAAGCAGTAAAAAATGCTTTTCAATGAAGGAGTTTCTAATCTATAAGAAGTGATTAAGACATATAAACAAATAATTATAATCTGAGTTAGAAATGAAGACAGACAAGATTAAATAGAAGATTATGATGGGAAGAGATCTCCTGTAGTTGTAGGTCTCAGGGAATATTTCAAAGAAGAGGTAAAAACTAAGCTAGTCTTTGAATCAGAAAAATCATTAATAGGTAAAAATGGAGGGAAAGGTTGTGGAAAGTCTGTTCTCATTATGAGACATGGACCATTCTACAGGCAGGAAGATAGGAGAGAGATAGGCTTGATGAGGAAAAGAGGTAAGAGTGCAATCTACTTTGCCTGTGAAATAAGAGGTGGGTGGATGTGCAGGGGAAACTAGCACTTTTGGTGTGAGAGCTACTTTAACCCTTTTCAGAGCTACTCATTTAAATTTGGGGTCCACTTGTCACTCATATTTCACCTGTGGCTCCAAGAAGCTATAGTACATGCAGGGGCCACATCTTGGCAGATGAGCTAAAGAATATTGAGGGCCACAAACCTGCCAGTGAATTAGGGGGTGTCTACTTCCAGCTTGTGAAAATTCCCTCTTCCTCTTTCCTACTTCCAATGGAATGGGCATATGGGAACTATTGCAACAATCATGAGAGTGACTGAAACAGGCACTGTGGAGAGAGTTTGGTCAGAAATCAAAGATACCAAGTTCATCCACTGCATCTAGGGCCATTGCCAGCTGTCTTGACTTGTCCTGCCACTGGACTCTGGATGGCTCTGGAAGTGAGAGTGAGGTAGACTACTTTGTGTTCTGCCTTACTTAAAATTCATTCACTCACAAGTCAGGACATTACCCTGTGATATTTTTGGTCTTCTTTGAAAACAAAGAATAAGAATCAACAATAGTAGAGTGGATAAATATGAGATCAATGTGAAACAGTCACAGTGAGTGGTGACCAGATTGTATAGTAGTTTTTATTTCCTTTTCACATTTTTTGAGGTACATATCTTTATGTAAAAAAAAATTGCTGCTACTTTTTATTTTCAAGTAATTCACCCCATTAAGCAATCTTCTCTCCTCCTCACCCATCCCAACCTTTTTTTTTTTAACCAAAGAAAGGCAATTAAGCAAATTGATTGATCAGTTTCATAATATATACATTCTATTTCTTAAGGTCTTTCCTCTTCCTACCCTATACATTTAATTAGAGAAATGTATTAGGGAAATGTATTTCATCATCTGTTCTTTAGTCATGAATTTTTTTTTCTTTTTCCCATAAGTAATTTGCATGTTTAGAAATCCTAAAGCACAAGACAGTGACCTGACTAAGGCCATTACAGTGAATGATCCAGTTACTGGATTCAGGATGGGTAACTGGTCCCTTAACTCCAAGTAAAAAAGAAAATCATTGCTCAATCATTTTCTGTTGTTAGAGAGTTAATTGAAGTGTGCTTTGAAGCAGAGAGAGCCTCATCTGTGCTACAAAAGACCTTTTTGTGATTGAGCTCAGGGTAAAATTTAATTTTAACCAACTTGATAGGCCACCAAAGCTCTCCTAGCATATTTGAATTAGCTTTAATAGAAAACATGTTGTTCCAGGATTAGTGGTTGGGTATAGAATTTTGTTCACTTCTACTCAATTCAACCAATATTTATTGAGGGCCTTCTTTGTATCAGACCTTGTGCTAGGCACTGGACATTTAAAGGCAAAACCAAAATGGTCCTTGCCCTAAAGGAGCATATATTCTATTGGAGAAAACACATGGATAAATATGCATATAACATTGATTGCTCTGATCCCCACTACCTGAAGACAAGATTTATTATATTTTCTCTTACCCCCAGAGTTCTCCAGTACCATTAAGGGGACTTGGGAGTGCCTAGGCTTTTTGCAAAATGGCTCCAACCCTTACTAAAGATATTCCCCTAAGTGTAGGGGAAATCCCCTGAATTTATTTCATTTACTGATTTTTCCACTAAGTATAGGATCAACTTAAAGGTATGATTACAAATGAACAAATTACCAACTGTATGAGAACCTGCCTCTAATCTGTGGTTGGTCAGAGGCAAACAGAGCAGGCTAGAGGCAGGAGAGTCAGGATATAAACAGAAGTTTAATTTCAGAGTAAAGAAAATGCACATTTGCAAATGGAAGTTCCTCCTGTCCTCCCCTTCCGAAGAAGAAGGGTTTAATATGCTGAATCAAAGGTAGGTCTTATATACCACAAGTGAGATGGATTATGACATAATCATTTTTAGATCTTGAGTTTCTGTTTCCATGGGCCCTGTGAAGAACAGTCATAATCTCAAGGCTTGAGGGTCATGGCCACCCTGTGGGGCACAGAATTAGAATTCTGTGTTTGGAACAGGAATGCAGTACCTGGCAGTGACAGGAGCTAGAATTGTGCATATGGGATAGATGGCCCTGGGAAATAGAGGGAGATAAATCCCTCAATGAGGGATTTATGTCAATGTCAATGAACATCTGGTTCTGGTCTAAGAAATATACTTTGCCAGAGGATGATATCATCCTTAGTGCAAAGGATCATTGTTATGCCAAACTCAGGACATGGCTTGCTTGCTGGGCTTTCGCTCTGGGAAACAGAATATCTCCAAAATATTTCGACAAAACTTGATCCTCCAACACATGGGAAGCATAATCCCCTGGTTTCACCACCCTCAGTGCCTGGGGAAAAGAGGACTAGTTTTATACAAACACCCATTTTCCAGTCCAGGGATCTCTCTGGTTCAGTTTATGGCTCCTGTACTACCTCTAGTTACAACAAAATAGAGCACAAGATAGAAAGAATTGCAGAAAAAGAGAGGTCATCACAGTCTTGCTAGTTTTAAAGACAAAATCTCTTCTGGATGATACAACCAGTCAAAGGAGGCTATACCCATATGATAGGGAATGAAGTAAGCTTCCATTTTAGGAGATCTAGGCATTTCAGGGTACCTCCCAGTGATATAATCTGGGAATGCTCCAAAGGTTTCAGTGCAACCATAAAATAGGCAAAGAGTAAATATAAAGTACAATGGACTAAGGGCAACTAGATAGCTCAGTGGATGGAGCACTGGGCCTGGGGTCAGGAAAACCTAAGTTCAAATCATTTAACATTGCTTCAGTTTTACCAACTGTAAAATGAGCTGGAGAAAGAAATGGCAAAGCAAACCATTATCTACACCAAGAAAACGTCATTAAGAGTCAAATACAACTAAACAACATGGCTTGGGTATAGTAATGGTGGTGTGATTTTGGGGTAAATCAGTGCTTCTCTTTGAGCATCAGTTTCCTTATTTGCAAAATGAAGATGGTAGGACTTGCATGGCCTATCTCACAGGAATATTGTGAGGAAAATGCTTTGTAACCGTCCAGACTTATGGAAATGTGACTTATTAACTATTCCAGTATACTGCACTTGCAAATAATAACCATTCTTGGTCAAGATGAGCTGGGAGAGGTGTTTGTATGTTGTATATTCCTTGGTATGGAGAACATAGAAATCTTTGGGATGGGAAGAGTAAGCAATGGCTGAAATTTTTGTCATTAGTATCTGTATTTATACCTTCTGTTATTGTCATCCTGTGAATTTCTTTGTTACCCATTATTTCCACTATCCTGCACCCTTATGGAGCTGGCTGTTGTTTTAATACCCCATCCCCATTTCTTAGTGTCCCTTCCAGGATTTACTAAATGCCTGAGTCTCAATCCCCTTTTATCTTCTCCACTTGGTGAATATTGATCTTGAGACTGGAAGGGAAACATTTATCATTCTTAATTGCAATAAAATCATTACAATGGTGTTAAACATTCAAATAGAAATTAAGTTCCTCTGCATAATGCAAAGACAACTATTAATCTGGGTTGGCCACAAAATCAGCAAATAATATGAATAAAACAGATTTGATATATTAATAATATTGCTGTTGGGGGAGACACTTCATTCCTAGCAAAATGGCCATGCTTCAATAGGTCATTTTTTCAAAGCTCAAAGTGGAGAAGCAGGAGATAAATTCCTAAAGCAAAATGGGAAGCAGAAACATTTTAAAATATAAAATGGAAAATGTTCTCTCTCCAAATAATTATCAGCATTGCCTGTAGAAGAGAGTTGGAAGATTGATGGAAAAGAATTAGCGTCCTCATCCAAAGAGACATCATGAGAATTTGTCCCACATCAGTTCTATCCAAATTCCTTTATCCTGGCATTCAAAGCTTCTGTATATTGGTTATAGTTCAACATACTGCAATTCTGAATGTATAGTATAGGAATAATTTTATCTTCTCACTCTGGCATTCAGTATCTCTACATTCTTGTCTCAATCCTTTCTTAATTGCAATATTCCTAGTCATATTTGTTATATTCTAATGAAGGACAAAATATGAACATGCATGTATGCACAAAGTTCTGGGCATTATAGGGGAAGGCTGATGTTCAAGTGTTTTCTGATCCCTACATTTGCTGCAGTATTCCCCTCTGAAATTTTCTCCCATTTATTTACACAGTATGTATCTTATATGCATGTAATTGTATGTTGTCTCCACTCTTAGAATTTGAGCTCTTTTGAAAATAAGGACCTTTGTTTTTATCTTTTATATCCCCATTGCTTACCATAGTGCTTGACATTTTTTATTTGGTAAATTCTCTTTGACTGATTATTTATTATTCCTTGAACATATCTTAAACTTGACTATCTTTGTATCTTTGAATGTGATACTCCCTCTAACTGAACCAACTTCGTTTTGATACCTGTTAATAGAACCAATCCCTCAAGGTTCAGCTCCTATATTACCCATCCATAAAGCCTTTGTTGATCTTCTATAGTTAGAGGTGATTAGCTACCATTAAATCCCAAAGCAACCAAATTGTGCAACACTTACATAGCATTATTTTTCACTGACAGGCATAGTAGCCATTTGTGTATCTGTCTTATCTCTCTTACTAGCTTGAGGCCATATACCAGACTTTATTTGTCTCATGGCTTCTATGAGTCCAACTGCTGTGGGCTCTCACAGTCTCAAGTTTGAATTGTAGGGATTTTTGAAGATCTTTTACTTATTTTCTTTTGTCCCAAATAATTAGAAACTCATGAACTTTTGAAGTTAATTCAGTTATTTGTTTGTTCATTATGACAGTAGACCTGGGCAAAGAGCAACATTTCATTAAAACAGAAATAAATAATAAAGAAATTGAAAATACCATCTGCCATATTCCTGAATAATTTTGTATGCTTTTATTTTTTCCCCCAGAGTTTGGGTAACAAGGTCCTTCAAGACTCAAGGCTCTGAAAGAAAACAATCATCTATATAGAAAGAACTGCAGACATGAAACAATTGAAAATGAACACTGCAGAATTACAAAGAATGTTGTTCATCCTTCATTTTTGCCAGTAGACCTGGGCAAGGAGTAACATTTCATTGAAAAAGAAATAAATAATAAAGAAATTGAAAACACCATCAGCCATATTCCTGAATGTCTTTGTACGATTTAATTTTTTCCCCAGAGTTTGTGTAACAAGGTCCTTCAAGACTCAAGGCAGTTACATGTCAAGGAAATTTTCAGCATTCATTTAAAAATATTCATTAGTTCTTAATATTTACTTTTATAAGATTTTTATTTCCATTGTTTTACTCCTTCCTTCTCCCCACAGCCCAAGATGGCAAGCAATCTGATAAAGATTATATATGTATAATCACATTAAATATATCTCCACATTAGTCACGTTGTGAAAGAAGAATCAGAACAAAAGGGATAAGAAAGAAAAAAAAACAATATATAAGTGAAACTAGTATGCTTTGATTTACATTCAGACTTCATAGTTCTTTCTCTGGATGTGGATAGCATTTTCCATCATGAGTCTTGGAATTGTCTTGGATCATTGTATTGCTGAGAAGATTGAGATCTTTCCAAGTTCATCACTGCACAATGCTTCTATTACTGTGTTCAATGTTCTCCTGGTTCAGTTCGCTTCACTCAATATCAATTCATGTAAGTCTTTTCAAGTTTTTCTGAAATCCACCTGTTTTCATTTTTTACAAGATTCTGAGTTCCAAATTTGTTTTCCTCTCTCCTCTCTTTTGAAGATGGTAGGTAATTTGATTTAGTTTATATATATACATATACATATGCTATCACATAAAACATAGTTGTGAAAGAGGAAACAGATCAAAAGGAAAAGAAAAACATGAGGAAGAATAAAATAAGTAAAAAATATATACTTTGATCTGCATTCAGATTCCATCAGTTCTTTTATCTGGCTGTAGATAACCTTGTCCTCTGAATCTAAAAATTTGTGTTCCTGATCATTGTGTTTCTGAGAACCTCGTCATTCCTTATTGCTCACCAAACAATTTTGCTGATATCATGTACAATGTTCTTCTGGTTCTGCTCATTTCACTTTGTATCAATTCATACAAATATTTCCAGGTTTTTCTGAAATCTGTCTATCATTTTTTATTGCACCAGTATTACTTTATTACATTTATATGCAACAACTTAAGCAATTCCCCAATTGATGGGCATCCTCTCAATTTCTAATATTTTAACACCAAAAAGAATTGCCATATATATATATATATGTATTTGCACATGTGGGTCCTTTTCCTTTTTTATGATGCCTTTGGAATACAGACCTAATAATATTACTGCTGGATCATAGGGTATGCACAGTTTTATAGTGCTTTAGGCATAGTTCCAAATTACTCTGCAGCATGGTTAGATCAGTTCACAACTCCACTGACAGTTCAGGTAAATGTCACAAATTTCCCACATCCTCTCCAATATTTATTTTATTTAATTTGAAAAAGAGATGCAATGCCTTAAGAGATGGATGGTCTTTTTTTGTGCCTGGATTATATTCCTGCATTGGACTTGGGGCTGACCACTTTAGTGATGGGCTGAATGTGTATCTCTAATGCCTACTTCCTCAGCTCCTTCTCTAGTGAACACAGTCTGCAACTTATTCCTTCTGTGCTTGACTCCTGATGTGCTTGGAAGCATAGGAAGCTTGATATTTCCTAAGATCAACTATCAAATGATCAAGGAATAAATACTCACAAAAAGGGAGAAATTACTTAGTGGCTAAGGATATAGTAGTTAAACAAAAGGCAGGGAAATAAGATGGAAGAATCAATCCCATAGCAGCTGCAGTTCATGAAAAGATTCCCTGTGCTTCTCTGTTCTTCCCCCTCCCCCAATTGAGGCTCATATGGTTTTGATCTTATAGTACCAGTGCAGGTTAAGGCTCTCACCAAGTTAGGTCAGAGATCTCTCTCTCTCTCTACCTTCAATTGCTTTTATCCTCAAATTCTGGATATTGCATCAGGTTGGGGTTTTGCTTGAGTACTAGTCAAAACAGGGTCTGTGTGACTTGAGGCATGCCTATTTTACCTTTTACAATCTTATTTTTCCCTTCCTTTCTCCCCTCTTCTATTTTATAGCCTTTCTGTCCCCAGCCCCTGCTCTCATTTAATTAAATTCTTTCTCTGTCTATTGCCCTCAGAGTACACATTTCATTGGGAGTGGCAGCAGAGCCAGCCCAAGCCTATCACAGGAACCACACCATTCTCATGTAGATACTGGCTTAGTTTATCTCTTTAACTGATTGATTACCTGACTGCTGTCATCCCCATACTATGCTGGCTTGCTCTTCATTTCACATGGTTATAAGCTGCTAGAAATGACCATTCCTCTGTCATCTTCTTGGTGGGAAAAATCAAATGAGATAATAAATGTAAAGTGCTTTGTACATTTTAAAATCATCTATCTATATATAAATGTAGATATCCATCCATCTATCTATCCATGTATCTTCTTTATCTCCATATCCATTTTATCTCTGTATTTGTCTATCACTATTTATCTATCTGTACTTCTGTATCTCTATATCTATTTCTTTATCTCTATCAATATGTTAGATATTATTATTTCTTTGTCCTCTTCATCTCTCTCCTTCCCCTCCTTTTCTATTCCTCTCCCCCATTCATACACAGTGAGCCTCTCTTTCCCCTGGATAAGGGACATAGGGACAGATCTTTATGGTCAAGATCTCTGAGCCATGTTCTTATTGCTATCTTCTACTATCTATAAAAGACATTCAATAGATATGTGTGGGAGAAGTGAACTGAATGAGAGATATCTGCTTCCTTACCTCAATTATGATGGCTGAGAACATGATTATATATATTTTTAACTCTATCACTAGCAGGTTGTATGATATAGAGCAAGTCACAATAACTCCAGGCCTCAATTTTCTTATGTGTACAATGAAGGGTTTAGACAAGATGACTTGTCCCTCCAGTTCCTATAACCTCTAACTTCTCTAAATATGGCTATCTTTTCTCTCTTGGTTCAGATTATCCTCTGAACAGAAAAAGAGTACCAATGAAACATTTTCAATATGCACAGAGGAGAAGAAAGGTACAAATGGGGGACACAAATAGAACACTTTTGTTATAATCTTAATGGCTATATATATTCATATTTTTCCTTTATAAAGGGACATTAAACATAACATAAGTTCAAAGTTTCTTATATAGTCTTTATATTCATTCTTATGGTATCTTAAGTCCCCTTTTAGCTATGATGATTCTGGATTTTTTTTCACCTTTATAATACATGTTCTTAAATATACATGCAGAGAGAATAGAGCTAATTTCAGGAGACCAGAGTCATAGAGTGTATAGACACAAGAATCCTTAGCAACTAACCAATGATGCATTGATCTCCAAAATGCTCAGTTTCAGTATTAAACAAATCCTTCAGATTCACCATTTTTATTTATTCAGAAACAATGGAGTGTTTAGCTAAGTGATTCTAGTAAGATTTATTTTATATAGTGTTTTATTTTTTCTTTCTAGTCTAGGCTATCTATGTTTGCCTCTTTGCATAATTAGCTGTTGTCTAGAATTGAATATGCAGAATGATACTATTTTTTGTAAAAAGAAATTAACAGGTAAGGAATTTATACTTCAGAATAATGCTGTTAGGCTGCCCTCTCAGTGGCCAGAATATATTCTTTCATGTGTATGCTTGTATGTATGTGTATATTTTTTTCTTGTTTATTTTAAATCCAATAATAATAATCACAATTACATTAAGACACCAATGCATCATAGGAATGAGTGTAACCCAGGTACCTCTTTATAATTGTAGCTATCATTTGTACAATATTTTAAGTTTTGGGCTAGTCACTTAACCTGTCAATATTCTAGGCAACTCTCTGAAAGTACAAATTGTCAAGTATGTGGAGTTTACTCACTTGAGAGTAATCTATTCCAGTGAAATCACAATCCTACTCCCTATCCTTTAAAGTTTATAAAGCATTTATAATATATCTATTATTTCATGCTGCAGTTTCCTTGTAGATATTATTATCCCCATTTAACTCATGGAGAAACTCTGGGTGAGAGAGGCTGATTTGCCCAGTCATTTAATTTGTAATTGTTCGAAGTAGAATTCGAACTCAGTTCTTCTTGTTGCCAAGTTCAAGGCTCAACACTTTGCCACCTAACTGCCTTCTGAGAAGACTCTTGCCCAGTCTGACCTGAATGAAAGGAGGCATTATCTTTAAGAAGTCTAGTGAATATGATGAAATTCTGTGACAAGAGACTGAAAAGCATCTTCAGCAGAAACACTGCCTCATGAAATGAATTAACCATCCGGAGTCACCCATTCCACTGGGAAATATGTACTCAAGATGTGACAGAACCTGCCAATCCCAGAATAGTCTCATCAATTATCTCAGATCTCACAGACAAGATATTCATGGAAGGCATCGTGTTCAGCCCTGTGAGACATTGCTGAAAGGACTCATCCTTTTAACATATATTAATCACCTACAGAATGGTTTAGGTGCTGTGCAAAACATCTAGGAAGAGAGATAGTCTCATAGTGAAGCTCATGAACATGCATACATTTTCTTAAAAGAAGCAAAAAGCCACACTTTGTCAGCTTAAAAAATGTATTTTTTTTTTTTTAGTTAGAGTAGGCTGCAGAAATTGTGACATGCTCAGAAAGTGACATGAGAGGGAGAGGAGCAGAGGGAAAGAGCTAACAAAGGCAGAGAGGTGTGGTCTAGTAGGGTGCAATTCTAGATTCCTTGTCAAAAGTGTCAGAAGCTATTTTGGATGTTTTTGCTTAATTATTTTTCTTTGTTACAATGGAGGATTCAATTTGGAGGAATAGGGAGATGCATATTTCCAGAAAGGAATATGATGTAGAGTCAAAAGACATAAATTAACCTTTTTTATTTTAATAAATCTATAGGGTTTTTTTTTTGAATCTAGGTTCCTATTTATCTCTAGCACTGCCAGGATCCATTGGATTTTGCCTTTAGATTGCTTGCCTCTTTCGCATCCTGAAAACCTTCACTAAGTCACTTAGATCTCTCCTCTGTCCACTCTCCCGATGAGAGAAGCACCTTTCTTTCAGGCTAGGAACTCTGTTGATATGATCAGGGACTCCCATTGAGTTTTTTCCCCCTCCCTTTCCAAGTCTCCATATACCATTTCAAAAATAATTAGCTTCTGTTTGAAAGGCTTCAAACTTTAAAGAAATTCTCATGGTAGAATTTTCAGATAGACTTTTGAGGATTTTTAGGGGCAAGCTTGTCCTTAATAAGAGTGAAAAATCACCTTGAGTAGGTACCTTTTTATTTCACTTACTCATATATCTGGCTATAGTTGATTTAATAGACAAAAATCATATTAAATAGTAGCTTTCTGTCGCTAATCTTAAGCCAGTCTATACCAAAGTTAATGTCAGGTGAAGGAGGAGAAGCAGTGGCATTTTAGTTCAGCCTTTGATTATTTTTCAATGGATGCAGAATGATGCAGAATATTCTTGCTTTTCCTTTCTCAATCTTCTTACCAATCTTCCTTTTTCATCCTTTCTTCAGCCATATATTTATCTGGATTTCTTACCTGAGCTCTAGAGTGGTAAAATTTCTGATGCACTGAAGATTTGAGTAGATACTGAGAGATGGGTCCTGACGGACAGAATAGTATATAACTAGAGAATAACTAAGAATAAGGTAAAGACGAAGTCAGCATTAGATCAATATCTGAGCTGGTCTCTGAGGTTTAGGGAAGAGGTAAAATGAGGAGCTAGCTAGGGTAGGAGGCTGTTGGCTATTAAAAAAATATTCAGCTGGGCTGGCTAACAATGAATGAAAAAAACTTTTATTAAGTGCTTGTTTTGTGCCAAGCAGTGTGCTAAGTTCTGTGAATAGAAATACAAAAATAGAGATAGTGCTCTTGAAGGACAGTGAGATGACTGGAAAAGAGCCTATAGAAGAGGTTGCCAGAGAAGAGGTGATAAAATCAAATATGACTGGAACTTTACTGAAAGAGACAGTCACTAACCAGGAGAATGGGGCTGTTTTAGAAGTTCTTCCAGGGCCTGATCTCTAGTCTGGGTATTGAGACAATTGGTGAGGATATTGTGGCAAAGATAAATGGAAATGAAGGAGACCATAAATGATACAAATTGGGTTGGCAAATGGTAAGTGTATTAGAATGGTAGAATGGGTAGATCTCAAGGGAGGAACATGAAAGAAAACATTCAGTTTTTTCCAACTCAAAGCTTGATTTTAGGATAGTTTTTGTATAGAATTTTTGGGCAGCTACTTCAAATGCTTCATTCCTTTCAGTAAACATTTACTTTATCTCCTTCAGTAAATATCTGCATGATAGAATGGAATATATGTAAGACTCATAGACTCAAAGGACTCAGGGGCAGAGACCTCTAAGGTCATCTGTTTCCAACTCCTTATGTTACAGGTCATATACCTGTGCCCTGGAGAGAAAAAGTGATTTGCTCAAAATCACATATAATAAATAACAACACAGAAACTTGATCCCAAGTATTCCAACTCCCAATTTTTTTTGTATCATATCAGTCTGCCATGCATACTTAATATGTTCTGAAGACTTATAATATAGGAAATACCTTCTTAAGGCAGCTAGATAGTATAAAGCAGTGGTGTTAAGTTCAAATAGAAACCAGATCCCTGCAGTCTGCATGTTGACTTAGAAAGCCACACATTAACATTATCTATGTTATATTGTATTTTTATTCATACTGTAAGCATTTCTCAATTATATTTTATTCTGGTTCCAGTAGAGTTGGACCTGCTGGACATAAATTTTACATCTTTGGTGAAGAAGATACGTAAGAAGACCTGAGTTTAAATTCAGCCTCAGCTATTTAATGAGCTATCTGACTCTAGGTAAGTTACTTAACCTTAAAGATTCAGTTTCCTCTGCTGTGAAATGGGGGTAATAGCATCTATGTTTCAGGGTTGTTGTGAAGATCAGGTGATATTTAGCCTTTGTAAAACACCTTACAAATCTCAAAGTGCTAAATATATGGTGCTGTTCAGTTGTGTCTGATTCTTTGTAAGTGACTAAATTCATTGCTAATCAATACATTGAGAGGGATGAATTTTCAACTGAAACTTCCCAAGATTAGCTAAGTTTTAAAGGAGCTGCAATCTTCATCAGTGGGGGAGCTCCTACATTTACCAAATTATAGGTCTTTCAAGTGTTTAAGTGCTTTATGGGGCAAATTCCTTATCCCTGGTGTGTGTGTGTGTGTGTGTGCACGAGCGTGTATACATGTGCCTCTTTGACCTGCTCTCTTTTCAAATCTGGCTGGCTATCTCTCCTTAAGCAGCTTTGTGGCTCTCTCCTACTTGGAGGGAGGACTCATTTTATTGCTTTCAGCCTTGGTATGGACACCTAATTGACTTTTAGCTTACTGTAGCTCAGAACTCCCACCAGCCTTAGCTTTCCCAGGAGTAGGGATTATAGGTATGCATCTCCATGTTTTTAATTTTAAAATTTTGTTTGTATTAGAGGAACTAATTAATGAATTCAGATAGGATTTGTTTATGCTAGAGTCCATAGGAAACAATATTATGGTGGTTGTAGCTTCTACCTTCAACTTTCAAGAGATTTTTTAGCCACATAGGGAAAAATAGTTTTAATTGGGAAGTCAGAATCTTAGGGATGAAATTTAAAGTTCATTTTCCTTCCTCTAAACAGGACCACACCGATGCCACCATTTTATGTTTGAAAACTTAAAGACTACATACAATCACTTGTAATTCTCTGGTATTTTTTTCTGCTTCATCTTAGGAATAAGTGTTGAGTAGTAAAGGGACTCACTCTAGGTTTTATAACAGGGACAGAATGAACCTATAATAACACCATGTTATGGAAAGAACACTGGGTTTGGAGACTCAAAATATGGAAGTAAATATAATTCTGTCATTTTTTAATGTGTGAACTTAGACAAGATGCTTTGAATAATAATTGTAGAGCTAGAAAATACCATTTTAAGAAAGTCCCCTGATCAGCCTGTTTACTCTTTTACTTCTCTTAGGACTTTGCACCTGAATTTTTGAACTTATTTCTCTATCATGCCCAGGCAATTTATCATCCTGGTGGCCACTTGCTCTGACTGGGTAGTTCCTCCTGGAACCTCCATTTTTAAAGGAAGGATTGAGGGTATCCATGTTTATTTCTTTACTCTTCTCCAAATTCTACTAATGATCTCTGCTTCTTTCTTAATCTTGACTCCTTTGCTTCTCTCCATTTTTCAATCTTCTTTTATATCTTATCTTTCTTTATACAGGGGTATTTTTGCTTATAGTTGTGATGTATACAACATTTAGCATAATGTCTGGTATATAGTAAGTGCTTAATAAATCTTATGGCTTGACGTATTGATTTTGGACAATCTTAGATAATGACAGAGCAACTGGCACAAATAAACTTTTAACATATATGTCACTTAATGACATAGCTATAAATTTGTATGTGACCCAAGGGCTTCCCACTCGTAGATGCTTTAGGCTACAATGCTAGAGTGCTCCACGGGATGCAATGGTGAAGTGTGGGAGTGATTGGAGGTGGGGGTAAAAATGAAATATGTTGTTTTTGTGTCTCTTGATGTTTCTCTCCCTTAAGTGTACATCGTAGCTGTCCTTGGTACCTGGATCAGAAAGAGGGAGATCTGTTCACCAGAAGAACAAGTCTGAAGATCACATGGATTCAGCTGAGGCTGCATATCTGATTGTTTGCCATCATAATAATAATTAATATGCATTATACATATTCAAATATGATGTATGCATATATATATATATACACCCACACATGCAAATATATGTGTATGTGTATATGTATATATATATGCATATAAAAATTCAAGTTTCACAATGACCTTGTGAGATAGTTTTATTATCATTATATTATGGATAAAACAACTAAGGATGAGAGAGATTAAGTGACTTGCCTAGAGTCACACAGTTAAGAGATAAAATCTATAAATTTATCTTCTGTATGCCACCTAGATGTCTAGGGAATGGATTCTTTAACTTTTTAATATATCTCATAGCTTCCTCTCACTGTATGGTGAAACCTATGGATTCCTTAGAATAATATTCTAAATACACCAAAAAATACATATGGTTACAAAAGAAATCAACAACATTGAAACAGTGATCTGTCTCCTCCCCCTCTCCTTTCCTGTCTCTTATTCTTCCTATTCTTCCTCCTACTCCATCTCTTCTTCCTCTTCTTCCTGCTCCATCTCTTCTTCCTCCTCCTCTTTCTCCTGCTCTATTTCTTCTTCCTTATCCTAATCCTCCTCCTCTTCTTCCTCCTGTCATCCATTTATCTATATTGAAGCAGCTTGTAGCGAAGTAGATAGAGTGCTGGACCTGGAGTTAGGAGGACCTTCATTCAAATCTGACCATATATATTCATTAACTGTGATCATGGTCAAGGTTATTATAAGAATCAAATGAGATAATATTTGTAAAAGTGCTTTGCACATAGTATGCAATATTTAAATGCCTATTCTCTTATTTATATAAGTTCAGAGAAGCAGTACTTTGTAGCTTTTTAACAGTATCATTATGTTATAATTACCAATGATAACAATAATTTATATGTATATATATGTGTATGTATATATCTATATATCTACACACACACACACATATAGGAACTGGCATTAGGAAGACTTGAGTTTAAATTGTACTTTAGACATTTACTAGTCATGTGACTCTGATAAAGTCATTTTTTTTTTTTAGTCCCAGTCTCCTCATCTGTAAAATGGGAACCTTAATAGCATCTACCTCACAAGGTGGTTGTATAAGATCAAGTGAACAAACATGTACAAAGTGCCTTGTAAATCTTAAAATGATATATATAGATTATTGTGATTATTAATATAACACTTAAAGATTTGCAGAGCACTTTATATATACAATAAATTGTGAGATAAGTACGCTATAAATATAGCATACTTATTATTCTAGAACTATGTGCCTCTCTCAATATATTTGGCATGATATATTTTTGCACCATGGCTCTTTGTATACATACTATGAGCTCTAGGGCTAAGGATATATCTTAGATACTTGAAATTAGGTCTCATTCTTTTTATTGTTTTGTGTAGCTTCTTGCATACAGTGAGCTTTGATTCAGTGCCTTACTTAGGAACCACTAGGTGTCCATCAGTCCATCCTAAGAGGAAATGAAACACTCTACAAATGTGAAAATGATATATGTTAACTTTGATTATCACTAATACTACTACCATTACTATTATTAGCACTATTGTCAAGAGGTTGAAAGTCTTAAGAGGATATTGGCTGCTAATCTCTCCTCTCTAACAATCAAAGGTAAATTACAAGATCATGAAATATATTGATTGCTTCTCCCCTCCAGAGCTTTTTGTTCCTGGGCTCAATGCTAAAAGAACTAATAGTTTATACTAATTTGTTTCCCAGCCTTTCTGAGATGTATCTGTTGTAGAGAAAGACAATAGAATATAGTGGGACTTGAGGGTCAGAAGAATTGTTTGTAAGATGGATTTTGTGAAGGCAAAGTTCAAAGGAAACACCTTTACTGAGAAAGTTAAACCAAGTATTACCTGTCAGATCTTTTTATTTCTAATCATTATTTTTTTGTTGTTGTTGTTGGTTTTTCTATGAGACAATTGGGATTAAGTGACTTGCCTAGGGTCACACAGCTAGGAAATAGTAAAGTATCTGAGGCTGGATTTGAACTCAGATCCTCCTGAAAAATGCCAGTGTTCTATCCACTGTGCCATATAGTTGCCCTTATCATTATTCTTTAAATTTTGTTTTTTTTATGGTTGATATTTATAAATTAGTGTACCCTTTCAGAGCCAGTATGGAATATTGGAAAGAATAGTATGCTTGGAGTCAGAGAACTTGGGTCCCATCTTGGATCTCATACTTATTTACTTCTGACTTCAACTGAGTCATTGAACCCCTTTGAGTCTTAGCATTCTTAGCTATAAAATGGAGACCATAATACCTGGATTATATATTATATATGTAAACAACTCAAAAAGTTGTTTACAAGGAAGTTATGATGCAAATGTAAGCAGTTATTATTTCTATGAAATACCTGCTAAAGAGAGCAGATTTTGTGAAATACATCATTGCTAATGTATCTTTCTATCTCTTTCATTCTGACTGGGGCCAGTGCACAGAGGGTGATGGCAAGAGAATCTTTGCTGTAGTGCCTTTTAAGTGTTGAATGGTGCTAAGGCAAGAATATTATTATTCACCCAAAGGCATCCTAGAAGACATCAAAGCCAGGAGTAAAAACTTCAAGTTTTAATACTAATTAGAGGAGCCAGTTTTGCAGGTATGCTGTGTTTATCTGTGAAAAGAAGGGAAAGGTAGTGTCGGCAGAAGAGAAACACACACTGGAGCACTGGAAATCCAATAAATGATTGAGTAGGCTTGGAAAAGAACAAAAGTATAGGAGATAAATAAGTTGTTGTGTTGAATGTGAAGAACCCAGACAACAACTCTAGCTGGCTTCTGTGCTGGAAGAGCTGAAAACAATACAGATGTGCAACACTACCTTGTTTTTTATTTTAATCCCCACCCCCAGGGCCACATAATGATCTTTTCATTTGAAGAATGTACCTTTTATGGAAACTTATGAGTCCCAGTGGAGCTGATGAATCTATGCACTTATCTGTACATTGCTAAGGATATCTTCTCATTACTCATATTCAGCCCAGTTTTTTACAATGAACTTAAAAAGTCAAGGGGTGCAGAATTCACTCTCCCCCTTCTCTCTCCCTTTTACTCCCCAGAAATAGGTAAGGAAAAGGTAAGTAGCTTATCCTATAAGAGGGTGACTTCTGATTTGAGAATAAATTACACCTTTCACTATTTTGTTTGAGTGTTTCTAAAATATATCTCTTATAGTGGGAAGCAGTGGGATATATTGAGGTAAGGAAGCCAGGGTTTGAGTCTACATTCTTTTACTAGCTTGTTGGACTATGTGGGAACAAGTTATTTAATTTTCATGTACCTTAGTTTCTTCATTTGTAAAAACAGGTTATTGGGCTAATTGATTTCTAAAACATTTTCTAGATCTATGATTCTCTGTATTACTTCCTTCCTTCCTTTAGCTAGCCTTTAAGCAGTTCTTTACATGTATTATTTCATTTAATAAAACAATTCTGTGAAATGGGTGTTATTATCATCCCCATTCTACAGATTTAGAAGTTGAGACTCAAAAGTCACCCAGGGTCACACATATAGTGTTTGAGACAAGTCCTTTATTCATGTCCTCTAGTTTTTAACTGCTGTGTTTTATTCATTATGCCACCTAGCTTCTAGGTACAACCTGTGATTCTCTCACATACATTTTAGTATGAGTAAAATTAAAAGTCTTTAAGATCTTGAATACCAGTTGATTTTTGAAAGGCTGGATGGAGGAGAAATCGGGGTTTGAAATTATCCTACATCCTTTAATTTTACCCTACAGAAGCCTTTTTTCTATTTGTTTAGTCATTTGGATATGATTTTTTCCATCCATCCACAGTTTCTATATATTCTTTAGAAGACACAGATGTCCAAACACAAACCTATGAGTCCAGCCCATTCCCCAATTTCAATGTAACCACTTGCAAGATATGTCCTTTTGTCTGGAGTCCCGAGGATTGGAGATAAATTAAAAAAAAAGAGAAACATTTTATTTTTCCTTCCAAAGAGCTTGAACAAAGCTCCCCATATCTGTCATTTAGTCTTTCTATTTATGCCTTTTCTCCTGTTGTTGTTGTTTTGTGTTGCATGACTTTAATAAGCTATTCTTTAAAGTCTCTCTCATCTGTTTCTTTGGGATTTAATTTAGTTTCATAACTTTTCCCTTCCAGCTCTTTCTAATGAGAATGTTAAATTTGAAGAAGAGCTAAACAGTAAAAAGGGTAGCAGAACTGTATCACAAGGTCTTTTTCTGGGAGACTTACCAGAAAGGCTTGGAATCTGCCAGTAGCAATTATTCAATCATTTGGCAAGTTTTTATCGAGCACTTATCCATGCTAGCACTAAGCTAGGCACAGTGAGGGATGCAGAAAATTATAAGACATGGTTCCTAACCAAATATAATATAATCTATAGCTTTATCACTTCTTTTCTCAATTCTCATTTTTTATAGCATGATGGTTTTCAACAAATTAGAAACCATGAGACTATCTTTTATAATCAAATATGCTAATTTATTTTAATTTTTAATATTCCTTGCTTTTAAAACATATTTAGGATTAATAAAACAAATTGCAAGACCCAGTGGATTGAATCTTAGGCTGCTTAAGGAATTAGCTGAAATAAAACCTTCTGAAACTATCAGAGACTTGGTGTTGAGACCTTCATAACATGGAGCAATAGTCCATTCAACACCACTTTTGTGACAAAAAGAAATGAGACCAATAATTGTGGAATGAATTCTTGAGCTCTGAGATGATTACAAAGGAGCAGATGAACATATAAATGGCTTTAGAAAAAGAATACATGTCTTCTAATCTAATTATTTTCTACAATGGCATGAAAATTCTAACAAATTGATAATTCATAGATAACTGATTAGGCACTGAATGTCATACTCTTGAAAAACTGGACCAATGGAAATATGGGTCATTAAATTGTTTCATAAAGAGAAGAAACACTTGGAGGCTCATTCTCAAAGAATATATGTGTTGTTTCTTACAGAAAGAATGGAAGTGCTATAACACATAAGGTGTCCCAAATAGTTGTAGAAATGAAGATGGATGTGGATGTAGTCCATCCATATTGAACTACAAAATTCAAAATCACTTTATGTTTTCAACTCATAAATCTACATATGAAGGGTCCTTAGGATCATGCATTGAGAGTTAGAAGAGACCTTAGAAGCTGTATAGCTAAGCCCTCTCATTTTACAGATGAAAGAGGGGGAAATGACTTGTCCAGGATCACATAACTATGAATAGAAGCAGATTTTCAACCAAATATTCTGACTCTAGAACCAGTGCTTTTACTATTACACTATGCTATCTCTTGAAATGTTACAGTGAATCCTCACTGATTTTGACTCTATAAATCAAAGAAGCCAGTCTAAATTTTTGAGTTAAAAAAAGATATAGTTATATTAGTTTTCAGTATATACCATTTTTTTTCAATCAACTACTAGAAAAAAGTTTCTGAGTAGAGTCCTCCTATAAATCTTATGAGGAAGCCTATAACACTGAGAGATCTGTACTGTGTTGCAAAAAGTAAAAATGACTGTTGTAACAGTGCCTGTGGTTTGGTGTCCTTGGTCTCCCATGTACACTTTGAATCTCTGACCAGATTAGGATTTAAGAGTGTTTTTAATCTTGGGAGAATTCAAAACCACTAACTAGACAAAAGAGAGTGTGTCTTTAGTTCTTAGACAAGTCAGATCTTGCCCAAAGGGTGTGCTCCTATGACCACTGTTCGCTTTGGTAAATAATTCAAAATTAAAACTGATAACTGTGTACTTTTGTTCTTTCTGTGCTGTGTAATTTCTTCATCTTTTGTTTCACAGTTACCATAAAATGTGAGTTGAAAATTGCTTGAGTCAGAATTTTCTGTTTAGCAGGGGGAACATTGTTGGCCAGAACCTTTCTCGAAGCAAACTGCTCATAAAATAATAAATGCATCTCTGACAGACTTTTTAGCTAAGATGCATATTGTGGATTGTTTTCTTCAACACCTACTCATTAAAGTAAGCCATGTAGAAACTACTTAGAAACACTCTGCTAGTAGATGTTAAAAATAATACAATTGTACTTGTTTTAAAAATACTAACAAAATTATATGGGAGAATTACAATTATGTATAATTAATACAGTAAAGAGCTTTTAAAAATGATTCTTTTTGAAAGGGAGTGATCCTGTCTATACTAAAAAGGCTATAGTTGCAAAAATACAACATAAAGATTTTAGCAATAAAATAAAAAAAATTACTACAGGGTCAATAGACCCAATAGAATCACAGATTTAGAATTTGAAGGGGGTTCAATGGTAATTTAGTTCAACTTCATTTTACAATTGAGGAAACTGAAGTTCCCAATGTTTAAGATTTGCCCAAGCTCACACATAACTGGCAAAGCTTAGATTTGAACCAAAATCCCTACTGTATCCCCCCCACCATGGTGATATTTCTTCATAGATGAATATATCCCGAGGAATAAAATGAGAGGCTCTATTCTATACTTTGTGGAACAATAAATTAATATACTTCATCATTGTAAATTACAAAAAAGGTCAGGATTCCATCAATGCCTATGCTTAGAATATCCTTGTAGGAGAAATTGTGGAGAATGTGACACATTTTTCCACATTCAAATCTTTGCTCTGTTTTCCGTACATAGATATCCTCCTAGAATACTTAGCTTCCTTGATGATTCCATTTAACATCCTCCTTTTGCAGGAGCCTTTCCCAATCTTCTCAGCTACTAATACCTTTCTTCTCAAGATTATCTTACATATATTTTATATGTATTTTGTACATACTATTTATGTACATATTTCCTCAAAGAATATAAAATCCTTGATTCTCACAGAATATAAAATTCTTGATTAGGAACTGTCTTTGGACTTATTTATTTTTATATGCATTTTGCTAAATATAGTGTTTTACACAGAGTGTCTTAATAAATTTCCTAGTTAGGTATAGGTAAGGATAATAATAATAATAAAAAAAGAATATATTTAGGATAAAGGTTCTTAACCTGAGGTTCATGAACATTTTTAGTAGTCTTTTTGTTATCCTATTTTATTTGATGCATTTAAAACATTTTGAGAAGAGGTTCATAGACATTGCCAGACTGCAAAAGATCATCACTACCCATAAAAAGTTAAGATCTCTTGATTCAGGGAAGGAGTATCTATTTGTAAACTTGAAAGACACTTACTTTGCTTCCTTCTCCCTTCCCATTTCCATTGTGATTTTATTGCTTTAGGAAATTTCCCAGGGAGGATTCTCCCTCTGCCAATAAACACTAGCAATTGTTCCATAACTTATTTTTGTTTGTTTGCTTGTGTTTTTGTTTGTTTGTTTGTTTATTGGAGGGTTACCTGGGACCCTGAGACATTAAGAAACTTGCTCAGGGCCAAAGAACCAAGATATGTTGTGGGTTTTGAATTAGGTCTTTCTGAGTCCAAGGCTGGTTCTTTATTCATTACATCTTATTGCCTCTCAAGAACAAAAACAGACCAAACCAAAAGACATGGAGACATAAAATTCTTTCTTATTAGCTGTGACCATGGGCAAGAAATGAGATCACAAAATCACAGTCCAATCCATACTGGAAAAAAATCACCTCTATAAAATGCCCCAAATTGAAAACCTTCAGTGAAAGGAAACTCATCAACTCCTTAGTCAGCTCATTCTCCTTTTAGATAGGGAAGAGTTAGAAGTTTCATGATAATATTAAGCTTAAGTTTGTATCTTGTGACCACTCAGTACTCCTAGTTTTGCCACAAGGGAGCAAACAAATCAATTCAAATCATTCTTCCATAATATATATTTGAAGAGAACTGAACTGATCTTTCTTTTCTTTAGGCTGACTACCCTCATTTCCTTCCAGCAAAACAGACTCAAGAACTTTAACCATTTTATTCTCCTCTGGATTTCTTGTCGATGTCCTTTCCAAATTGGGATGTAAGAACTGAACAGAACACAATTGATACAACTTAACTAGATCACAATGCAATTTGATGATCATCTCCTTATTTCTAAAAGATAAACTTTTTAAATGTAGCACCAGATTTGTTATATGCACACAAATATATATGTACATGCATATATACATATACACACATGTGTATACGTGTGTATAGGCTACTGAATCACTGCTGCCTCATATTAAGCTTGCCATTTACTAAGACCTCAGAATTTTTTCCAGACACATTGCTGTCAAATCATAACCCTATAATCTTCAATACTTAGTATGGTGCCTGGCACATAGTGGGCACTTAATAAATGTTTATTGATTGATCACATATTTATGAATTTATCCTAGCCCAAATGTAAAACTTTATACTTATACCTATTGAATTCCATCTTATTTGATACATTTTCCACATGCTATCAATATATTTTTGAATCTATTCTGTGATCCAATATATTAGCTATTCTTTCTAGATTTGTATTATCTACAAATCTGATGAAGTTGTTAGCAATAGTTCTATATATTATATATGTATACATATATGTGTATATGTATATGTATATATACATATATATACATATATATATATACATATATATATATATATATATATATATATATATATATATATATATATAGCACAGGACATTAGGATGGTATCCACTTTCCAAGTTGATATGAGACTGTTAATGACTAATCTTTTTCCCATTTATCCTCCAGCTCTCTTTTGAGGTTCTTTATGCAATCTTCCAGAAAGGCCTTTTGAAACAGGGACCAATGATGGTCCTTGCTGTTTTTTTTTTTGGATTTTTGTCTAAAGAAACCTCTGTATCTGAGGTCGTTTCTTTGCCTTGATAAAAGCTGTCTATGGTGAGAGCTCTCTTTTGCTTCTTCATCATTTTTTTTTTTAGACAGCGTGGATATCTCTTTAAGATAGGGGAAAAAAAAAACCGCTGCTCAAGATGCTTTGCCCTGGGGCACTTCGGCGAGTTGACTTAAGGTGCTGGGCCCGTGGGGGCTAGGACTAAGTCCGAATTACTCCTTAAACAAGGCAAGTCTGCCAGAACACCTGCCCCCAATCAGGGCAGAGTCTCCCGAGTGCCTCAGATAAACTCCAGGTGTTTGGAATTTGGAGTTTGGAGTTTGGAATTTCTCCCACGATGAGCTGAGCTGAGTCCCACCCTCACTTCCGGCCTGCACAGGGGTCGTCTATTTATCTCTCTGTCCGAGTCCGACTAACCTGATATGAAGTTATCCAGAGAGCCGTGCCCAAATATTTCTGAGTTCATTGACCTGAAGATCAGTTCAGAGGCTTATTTTATTGTTGATTTGAGAGAAGATCGGAGGAGAGGCAGAAAGTCACCTTTTCACTCCGCCATCTTGGCTCCGCCCCTACAGTATCTTGCAAGAAGGATATGATGCCCTGCAAAAGAGATATGAAAAAGACACCAATTTATTAAAAAATAAAATTAGTGAAGTGGAAAAAGAGTGCAATGAACAAATTGGCCAGTTACAAAAGGAGCTTAAAAAGGTAACTGAAGAAAACAACACTTTAAAAATAAGAATTGAACAAATGCAAGTGAATGACTCACTAAGACTTGAAGAATCAGTCAAACAAAAACAAAAAAATGACAAATTAGAAGAAAATATGAAATATCTCCTAGGAAAAACAACTGACTTAGAAAATAGATCTAGGAGAGACAATCTAAGGATTATTGGACTTCCTGAAAGCCATGATGAAGAAAAGAATCTAAACACTATCTTCTAGGAAATCCTGAAAGGAAACTGCCCTGAGATTGTAGAATCAAAGGGCAAAATCAACATTGAAAGAATTCACCGATCACCTCCTGAAAGAGACCCCAAAATTAAGACCCTAAGGAATATCGTGGCTAAATTTCAGGACTATAGCACCAAGGAACAGATTCTGCTAGCAGCTAGAAAGAAACAATTCAAATACCGAGGATCAATAATTAGAATCACACAGGATCTGTCAGCTTCCACACTGAAGGATCAAAGGGCTTGGAACCAGATATTCTGAAGGGCAAAGGAACTTGGATTACAGCCAAGAATAACCTATCCAGCTAGAATGAGCATTATCCTCCAGGGAAGAAGATGGTCATTCAATGATATAGGTGAATTTCACCTATTTCTAATGAAAAGACCGGATCTGAACAAAAAATTCGACACCCAAACACAGAACTCAAGAGATGCATAAAAAGGTAAAAAGGAAAGGACTCTTGAGAACTTTATTTTTACTAGGGGGATACTCAAAGTTTGGGGGTATAATTAACTAAATATTACTTTGATAATATGAAAAAGAGAACTAGAGGGGAAAAGGTTGTCATACTGGGGAAAAGAGGGAAAAAGTGGTAAAATAAGATCTAAAAAAAAGGAGGTAAAAACAAGGTAAAATCACTTGAAGAGGCAAAGAAAACCTAATATAATTGAGAGAAAGAGGGGAGGGAGATGAGCACTGTGTAAATCTTACTCTCATCAGGTTGGGCTCTAAAAGTGTATATCAGACATTTGATTTCACATAGAAACTTGTCTGTTGCTAGAGGGAAGTGGGAGGGAAAGGAGGAAAAGTAAGGGACAAACTAATAGAAGGGAAAATAGAAGAATCAGGGGAAAGGAGTAAAAACAGGGGGAGGGGATCTAAAGGGTAGAGTATTGTTTGGGGGAGAGGGTCATCAAAAGCAAAGTACTGAGGAGGGGGGAAAGGAGAAAGGGGAAAGGAAAGGGGAAAACATAACTTGGGCAAATAAGATGGCAGGAAATAAAGAATTAGTTATTCTAACTGTGAATGTGAATGGGATGAACTCTCCCATAAAGCGGAAGCGGATATCAGACTGGATTAAAAACCAGAATCCCACAATATGTTGTCTACAAGAAACACGTTTAAAACATAGTGACACATATAGGATGAAGGTAAACGGCTGGAGTAGAAAATATTATGCTTCAGGTGAACAAAAAAAAGCAGGGGTAGCAATCCTTATCTCAGATCAAGTAAAAGCCAAGATAGATCTAATCAAAAGAGATAAGGAAGGAAACTATATTTTATTAAAGGGTACCATAGATAATGTAGCAATATCTATACTAAATATATATGCACCAAGTGCAATAGCACACAAAATCCTAGGGGAGAAATTAAGAGAGATGCAAGAAGAAATAGACAGCCAAACGATACTAGTGGGGGATCTCAACCTTGCTCTCTCAGAATTAGATAAATCAAACTACAAAATAAACAAGAAAGAAACTAGGGAGATAAACCAATTGTTAGAAAAGTTAGGTATGATAGATCTATGGAGAAAGTTGAATGGAGACAGTAGAGAGTTTACTTTTTTCTCAGCAGTCCATGGAACCTATACAAAAATTGACCATGTATTAGGGCATAAAAACCTTAAAATCAAATGCAGAAAGGCAGAAATAGTAAATGCATCCTTTTCAGATCATGATGCAATAACAATCACATGCAATATAAGGCCAGGAGAAAATAAACCAAAAGGTAATTGGAAATTAAATAATGAATGGGTGAAAGAGCAAATCATAGACACAATCAATAATTTCATCCAGGAGAATGACAATAAGGAGACAACATACCAAAATTTGTGGGATATGGCCAAAGCGGTTTTAAGGGGCAATTTTATATCTCTAGATGCTTACTTGCATAAAATAGAGAAAGAAAAAATCAATGAATTGGGCTTATTATTAAAAAAAACTAGAAAAAGAACAAATTAAAAACCCTCAATTAAATACCAAATTGGAAAAGGAGAAATTAATAAAATTGAAAATAAGAAAACTATTGAGTTAATAAATAAAACTAAGAGTTGGTTCTATGAAAGAACCAACAAAATAGATAAGCCTTTAGTTAATTTGATAAGAAAAAGGAAAGAGGAAAATCAAATTGTTAGTCTCAAGAATGATAAGGGAGAACTTTCCTCCAATGAAGAGGAAATTAAAGCAATAATTAGGAGTTACTTTGCCCAACTTTATGCCAGTAAGTTTGATAATCTAAATGAAATGGAGGAATATCTACAAAAATATAGATTGCCCAAGTTAACAGAAGAGGATATAAATTATTTAAATAGTCCCATATTAGAAAAAGAAATAGAACACGCAATTAACCAACTCCCTAAGAAAAAATCTCCAGGGCCAGATGGATTTACATGTGAATTCTACCAAACATTCAAAGAACAATTGATTCCAATAGTACACAAACTATTTGCGAAATTAGGGACAGAAGGTATACTGCCAGAATCCTTCTATGAGACCGATATGGTGCTGATAGCTAAACCAGGTAGGGTAAAAACAGAGAAAGAAAACTATAGACCAATTTCCCTAATGAATATTGATGCAAAAATTTTAAATAAGATTTTAGCAATGAGATTACAGAAAGTCATCCCCAGGATTGTACACTATGACCAAGTAGGATTTATACCAGGGATGCAGGGCTGGTTCAATATTAGGAAAACTATCAGCATAATTAATTATATTAATAAACAAATTAACAAAAACCATATGATTATCTCAATAGATGCAGAAAAAGCCTTTGACAAAATCCAACACCCTTTCCTATTAAAAACACTAGAGAGTATAGGAATAAATGGGCTTTTCCTTAAAATGATCAGTAGCATCTATTTAAAACCATCAGCAAGCATCATATGTAATGGAGGAAACTAAAACCATTCCCAATAAGATCAGGAGTGAAACAAGGCTGCCCACTGTCACCATTACTATTTAATATTGTCTTAGAAATGTTAGCTTTAGCAATAAGAGAAGAAAAAGAGATAAAAGGAATCAGAGTAGGTAACGAAGAAACCAAATTATCACTCTTTGCAGATGACATGATGGTATACTTAGAGAACCCTAGAGACTCAACTAAAAAACTAGTAGAAACAATTCACAACTTTGGCAAAGTTGCAGGATTCAAAATTAATCCACATAAATCATCAGCATTTTTATATATTACCAACAAAGTTCAGCAGCAGGAGATACAAAAAGAAATTCCATTCCAAATAGCAGATGATAGGATAAAATATTTGGGAATCTATCTGCCAAGGAAAAGTCAGAAACTATACGAACTAAATTACAAAACACTTTCCACACAAATAAAATCAGACCTAATCAATTGGAAAAATATTAAGTGCTCATGGGTAGGCAGAGCAAACATAATAAAAATGACAATACTACCCAAACTAATCTACTTATTTAGTGCCATACCAATCAAACTCCCAAGAAATTATTTTACAGATCTAGAAAAAATAGTAGCAAAGTTCATTTGGAAGAACAAAAGGTCAAGGATTTCAAGGGGATTAATGAAAAAAAAGGCAGATGAAGGTGGCCTTGCTGTACCAGATCTAAAACTATATTATAAAGCAGCGGTCATCAAAACCGTTTGGTACTGGATAAGAAATAGAGCAGTGGATCAGTGGCACAGGATAGGTTATCAGGACAACCTAGGCATTAACCTTAACAATCTAGTGTTCGATAAACCCAAAGACCCCAGCTTTTGGGATAAATACTCTCTATTTGGCAAAAACTGCTGGGAAAATTGGAAACTAGTGTGGAAGAAATTAGGGCTTGACCCATACCTAACACCACATACCAAGATAAGATCTAAATGGGTTCATGATCTAGATATAAAGAGGGACTTTGTAAGCAAGTTAGAGGAACATAATATAGTTTATCTCTCAGACCTGTGGAGATGGAACAAATTTATGTCCAAAGAAGACTTGGAACTCCTAATTGAACATCAGATGGATAATTTTGACTATATTAAGTTAAAAAGTTTCTGTACAAACAAAACAAATGCAGACAAGATTAGGAGGGTAGCATCTAATTGGGAAATCATCTTTACATTTAATGGTTCTGATAAAGGCCTCATTTCTAAAATATATAGAGAATTGTCTCATATATATAAGAATTCAAGCCACTCTTCAATAGATAAGTGGTCAAGGGATATGAACAATTTTCAGATGATGAAATTAAAACCATCTCTAGTCATATGAAAAGTTGCTCCTAATCACTATTGATCAGAGAAATGCAAATTAATACAACTCTGAGATACCACTACACACCTGTCAGATTTGCTAAAATGACAGGAAAAGATAACGATGAATGTTGGAGGGGATATGGGAAAACTGGGACACTAATACATTGTTGGTGGAGCTGTGAACGGATCCAACCATTCTGGAGAGCAATTTGGAGCTATGCTCAAAAAGTTGTCAAACTGTGCATACCCTTTGACCCAGCAGTGTTTCTACTGGGCCTATATCCCAAAGAGATCTTAGAGGAGGGAAAGGGCTCCACATGTGCAAGAATGTTTGTGGCAGTCCTCTTTGTAGTGGCTAGAAACTGGAAACTGAATGGATGCCCATCAATTGGAGAGTGGCTGAATAAATTATGGTATATGAATGTTATGGAATATTATTGCTCTGTAAGAAACAACCAGCAGGATGATTTCAGAGAGGCCTGGAGGGACTTGCATGAACTGATGCTGAGTGAAACGAGCAGAACCAGGAGATCATCATGCACAGCAACAGCAGTATTACATGATGATCAATTCTGATGGACATGGCTCTCTGCAATAAAGAATTGTCTCAAACCAGTTCCAGTTGTTCACTGAAGAAAACCATATACACTCAGAAAGAGGGACATGAAATATGGACCACAACATAACATTTTCATGATCTCTATTGACATTTGCTTGCATTGTGTTGCCTTTCTTGATTCTTTTTTTTTTCTTGTAGATAGGATTTTTCTTGCATAACTTCTCAAGCATTTCAACATTATTAACATGTAGTGGACTTCCTGCCATCTAGGGGAGGGGAGGAGACTGGGGGTAAAATTTGTATTGGAAAGCTTTGTAAAGATCAAGGTTGGGGAACTACCCATACATATGTTATACAAATAAAAAGCTTAAAATAAAAAAAAATGACTAATCTTTTAAATTTGGCCAACCAATTCTGACTCTATCTAATTGTAGTATTATCAACTCTGCATCTATCTTTTACAAACTCTCCAGAATGATAGCATGAATTACTTTATCAAGATTTTTCTTAAAATTCAGGTAAATGATACAGACAATATTTCCTTGGTTTACCAGTTTATTAAACCTAAATGTCATAACACTTGTTTTTGATGGGGTCATGTTCCATAACTATCTCTTTAATAGTAAGCACTGAAACCTTTGTTTTTTCCATCTATAAAATGGGAATAATACTTTTCTGTATGTTATGAGGCTCAAATTAAATAGTGTATTCAAAATACTTTAGAAACATCAAAGCAATATTTAAGTGTCAGATGATGATGATGGTGGTGAAGAAGATGATGATTATACTCAATCAAAGTCTCATCACAAACACAAATCAATCACAAAACATTTATTAAACTCTTGCTATGTTTTGGGCACTAAGCACAAAGAACACAAAATATTTGATGAACTTACAATACAGCTTGAGAAATGCTATGTACATTTTCTATGTAGGGTGAGGTCATGTTATGAAGGACTTTGAATGCCAAACAGAGGGGTTTTTAAATTTATCTAATAGGTAATAGGATTTAATAAAGCTGACTCCAGTGGCTTGATATTACTGTAAATATGATCTTGCCACCTAAATTCATACCTTCTCATCATGGACTTTAGCTTTCATAACAAGATAAAAGGCATTATAGAAAGGATGAGTGGATGGGGAATCAGGAGAGCTGGCTTCTTATCCTGACTTAATATCTCTCTTTACCACCTTGCGGGAGGTGCTTTCCTTTTCTGGGCATCTGATTCCTCATCTGTAAAACAAAGGGACTGCCCTGGATGAGTTTTAGGATCCTTTATAGTTCAACATTTTCTTTTATTCTGTGGCTGACCAGAAACAACCAATTCCTCTCTTTCTTTAATCACATACTCCAGTCACAGTTACAGCATTGAATGCCCCAGCTCACAACTTTATCCACCTATCTACAGTATGCTCCCAAGCTGGTTAAATTAACTTAGCTATCAAAATGCTAAGCTTGATAGCTCATTTATCTTTCTGTCTTGCAACTCTACATTACAATACAGCTGTGATTGATCTTGCATCTTCCAGGTACCATATAGTATAAAAACTAAGGGAAGATTAATTAAAAGCTGTCGCATCTAGACAGGTTTTTAAATAAGTTTTAGATTTACACTATATATCAGCTGAAGCAGAAAAAGATTCTAAGACCAGGAGCTTTGTAACTCCAATTGGATTTTTCTTCTATATGGAATATGTATGTGGCAGTCCAGATGGCTCATTATTGTTCTTTAACATGGATTGAAAATCTATACTCTGCTGGATCCTCTACAGGGCAAAGATAGGACTTGGTTCTTGCCTTTTAACAGCTTTCATTCTATAGTCTGACATATAATATATATACCGAACAAGGCAATCAATAAGCATTTGCGAAGTACCTCTATGTTGACTGCCTTACCCCACCACCGGCCATTCCTCCCTTTATATATTGTCAAGTTTCATTGGAATAACTTCCTTGAGAGTAGAGTCCATCTTTTTGTTTTTGTTTCTGTTCTTGTATCCCCAGCACCAAGAACAATGTCGTCTGTCATGTGATAAGAATTTAATAAATTTCTCCTTCTCTTCCCTTCTTTCTTTCCCTCCTTCTTGCTTTCTTTCATCTATTTATGTCTATCAAATTATCTATTACTTATGTCAGTTGATCTGTCAGCTACTCTTCAGTGTTTTTTATATAAATAAGGATTCATTAAGATCCTGATGTGTGCAAGATTCTATATGAGATGCTGAGGATACACAGATTAAAATGATACTAGATCAAAGCATGATATGCATAAATAAATATAATATTATGTAAACTGTTGTTGAGACAAAGGAGATATCCATTAGTTTGTTTGAGGAAAATATGGGGAGGAAAATAATTAGGAAGAACAAGGAAGACTTCATAAAATAAATACCTTCTGAACAGGGTCTTGAAAGAAAAGGTGAATTTCAGTAGTGAATGAGATAAGCAAGAAGAAATTTCCCAGGTTGGAGAACAACCTTAATGAATGCATGAAGGTGGGGGTGATATAGGATGAGAAATAGAATTAATCAATAAATAAATTAATATGCATATATTAAGTATCTACTATATTCCAGGTAATGTGCTAGGTCCTGAGGATACAGATAAAATAAATGAAACAATCTCTATTCATAAGGAGCTTACATTTTAATGAGGGAGATATCAAGGACATTTATAAGTACATACAGAATAAATATGATGAGAAGAAGAACAAACAGATACTGAGTAATTAAATATAACTTAGTTTGAGAGAGAGTACACTAATATTTGAGGGGATAAAGAAAGACTTCATATAGCAGACAGTGTTGGAGCTGCATCCTAAAAGAAGAGAGGGATTTCATGAGTTATAGATGAGAAGGGAGTGCACTTCAGGTATGATAGTCAACTAATGCAAAAGCTTGGAGACTAGAGAGAAAGAATTATATGTAAGAAACAAAAAAAATCAGTTTGGCTGGATTTCAGAATTAATGAGGAGGGGGCAGTAATGTGCAGTGAAGCTGGATTTTTAAGTTGGGGCAAGGTTGTGAAGAGCTTTACAGAGAAATTTATACCGATTCTATAGGCAACAGGAAGCCACTAGAGTTTATTGACTAGGGGAGTGAAACAGATGCTTAAGGAAAATCATTTTGGCAACATGTGTGGGATGGACAGGAATAGGGAAGGAATTTAGTCAGTGAGATCGATAAGAAGGCTGTTGCAATAATCTACTGGAGAAGTGATGGGGAGGAACTGAGGTGATGATAGTTGTGCGGGTAGGAAGAAGGGATAAGATCAGAGAGGTATTTTGGAAGTAAAAATGGCAAAATTTAGCAATTGATGGGATAGTTGGGTTGAAGATGATGCTGAGTTTTTGAACCTCCAAATATAGAAGAATAGTCATGGTTTCAAATAGAAACAAGTAACATCATGAGTTCCATTTTGGATAAGTTGAATTGAAGATGTCAAGGGAAATAAAGACTCTAAAGGAAAAAAAAAGTATTAGGGTTGGCAATCAAGAAGTCATTAGTGACCCTGAAGAGATAAATTTCAGTATAAAATGTTAATCTGTCCTTAAAATTAATTTGGGTAACTAAGTGACCCAGTGGATAGGGCACTGGGCCCAGATTCAGAATGACCTGCATTAAAATCTGGCCTCAAGATAGTTGCTATATGACTCTAGGCAAGTTAATTAACTCTGTTTGCCTGGGGTTCTTCATTTCTAAAATGAGATAGAGAAGGAAATGGCAAACAATTCCAGTATCTTTGCCAAGAGAACCCTAAATGGAGTCACAAAAAGTCATCCACAACTGAAGTGACTTAATAACAACAACAGAGTTAGTTTATATTTGTATTTTTTCTTTGCTTCCCTCTCATTCCCCTCACCCCCAATTATAAAGAGCTGAATTGGATATTGGAGAAGGGTAATTGTAAAATTAAGACTTTGTGAAATTTATTAAAGTGTCAGGAAGGACTCAGTGGCAAGGAAGGACTACCTCTGGAAGGTTTCTACACAGGGAGAGGTCAATGGAATGTGGCTCCAGACTTGGTTGTCACAAATTCTGAGCTGAGAGACACAGAAGCAGAAGGCAGTGTCTGGATAAGAAGCAGAGGTCAGTCTCAGGATCAAAGAGAATCTGCAATGTTATCAGGAAGAAAGATGAAAGATTAGATGACAGAATAACAGAAAAGAAGTGAATTCTGCCCAGGATTCATACAATTCATGGAATTCTACTACTTCATGGATGCCTATGTGTTTTTATTTCTGTCTGTTTGAGGCCAGTCCTATTTTCAACCTTCTTTTAAATTTATTTCAGCAAGAAATAACATTACTTTCTTCAGAGACCACTCTTTCTAAGCAGAAGTAGATAGCAGAGACATCAGCCCTTTAAATTTGGGTGGGTGTATGACTGACGAATCAACCTCATTCAATAAAGAGGAATCTAAAATCTCCCAAACTCTGTCTCTGGATAATTCATGCTAATGTCACTAATGGTCAAAATTTCTTTCTTATTCCAATTTTACCTGATTTTAACTCGTTCCCTCCTCTTTGGCATGGCTCCAATTGTCCTGGTTGACCACAAATCTATTCAACTAACTCTCGAATGATTCTGACTCTGTCCTGGGTATGACAGAGAGCAAAGATCTGCTGAATTGATGGTTCTGCCTTAACAAGCTATGGTAGATCATTGAATTCTGGACTTGGAATCAGTAAAGCCTTGAATTAGATTTCATCTCAGACACTTGCTTTGCAACCTTGTGCAAACTTCTTAATACTTCTAAGAATTAGTTTCCTCATCTATAAAATTGTAATGATAAAATCAGCTACCCTTCAGGGTTATTTTGAGATACAACTTAAATATTTATGTAAATGACAAATATTAAAACTAATTTGTATTGATGATGATTATTATTATGGTTTATATATTAGTGAGAAGAGTTTTCCTGATGAGCAGTTTGAATTTAAACAAGATATGGGTGGTCATTAATTACAACAAGACAAATTGATTTAACTTTTTACTCTCTAGCTGCCTCCCTTATAGAGAATAATAATAATTATTAGAACAACAACAATAATAACAATAGCAAGCATTTATGTAGTTCTTTAAATACTCTACAAATATAATGTTATTTTATCCTTCAATAATCTGTGGAGATAGATGCTCTACTATGTATTATTCCCATCCTATAATAGAAGAAACTGAGCAAGACAAAGATCAAGACCTTATACCAGCATCACATAGCTAAGTGTTTTAGTCAGGATTTGACCTAGAATCTTTATGACTCCAGATCTAATGCTCTAGCTACAACCTTAAAATATATTTGGATGAATTACTTTTCCTAAATATCAGAAACATAGCCTAATCCATCAGGCAAGATGTTTTCCACTATAGCATGGAATTCTGAATCATGAAACATTTGAGTTGAAAGGGACCTTTGCACTCAATCCAGTTTCTTTTACATGAAGACTCCAATCATAAACTTAAAATGACTAATTTAAGTTATGAGTACCAAGTTGCCTCTTTTTGAGTGGAAACCCATTTCCATGGGAAAAAAGTAGGGGAATGATTTGAAGGACATTCTTTCCTTTTGGATTAAAATGGCACAATAGTAGTTATTTCTTGTTCTACTATTGACTTGAAATGTAACCTGCTCCCTTTTATATGGTAGTATACACACACACACACACACACACATATATGTATATATATATATATATATATATATGTATATATATATATATATATACAACACATGGATGTCTGATCTTCCCAATTAGACAGTAATATTTGCTATATGACTCCTTTGTGTTCTTGAGAGTAGCAGTAGCAGTTTAATTAATATTTGTTGATGATGGATATTATTGTTGTTAAGTTGTCCAACTGTGTCCAATTTTTTGTGAGCCCATTTGGAATTTTCTTGGCAAATATAGTAGAGTGGTTTGCCATTTCCTTCTCCAACTCATTTTACAGATGAAGAATAGAAGCAAATAGAGTTAAATAACTTGCCTAGGGTTACACCAATAGTAAGTATTTGAGACTGAATTTGAACTCAGGTCTTCCTGACTCCTGGCTTGATGCTCTATCCATTGTATTACCTAGATGATCTATGATGATTAATTAATTCAAAGTAATCATCATAGAGCAGCTAGGTAATTTTATTTTAATTTATTATTTATATTTTAATATCACATATAATATAAATGTTATAATTTAATATTAATTATTAATATCATGATTAATTAATTCAAAAATAAAGGGAGACATTTCAAGTGATAATGCCCAAATGACTAAATCTTTCCTTACTGTAACTTAAGTCTTTCAAATATTTCTTTTTTGGCAGGGGTGAGAATCTAATAGAAGAATTCATTTAATAAGAATAATTTAATAATAACTTCCTTTAGATTTACATAGGAAAAGTTCCATGAATAGTCTAAGGTCAGAAACTCATCATTTTTAACCAGAAGGATATGTTCCCCAGTACTAGAATATAAGACTTAGACTTGAATCCTAGTTCTGTCATTTGCTAAATGGATGATCTTGAACAAATGGCTTAATGTTTCTGTTTCTTTGATTGTAAAATAGTTAGTCATGCAAATACTATTTTCTTCATGGAGCTGTTATAAGGATTAAAGGTGATAAGGGTCACATGAAGTAAGTTATAATCATTATGCTTGAGTGATTGAGTGAGTGAATGAAAAAGTATCATCATGTGTTTGCTATATGCTAAGAACTATACTAAGAACTAAGCACAGAAGAAAATGATGATGGTCTCTATTCTCACATTTAATTGGCAGAGGGAAGACATAGAAAATGGAGAGTGTGTTGGTCCCCCATTTTTTTCCAATAAGCCTTCACTGCTCCTCGGAGAAAAGATGAATTTTAGCCAGACCAGGGTGAGGCAGACTTGAGAGAGGACAGTAGGTCAAGATTAGAGCCCTAAGACTACTTTAAGGTGGTGAATGTCCATATGAACTTTAGATCAGGGGAAGTGGATGATAGGTGGACTGGAAGAATATGTTTATCTGAATTCTAATAGTGAGACTAGTAGTGGTTTGGTTAAGTAGAGTTCAAGGTCAGAAGCAAAGATAAGTTGGTATATAACAGAAACAGGTCAAAAGTTTTCACAAATGGAATTCAGAGGGGGAGAGATGAATTCTAAGTCAAGGATCACATGGTGAGTCAACAAATGGGCATGAAAATTCAAGCTATTTTTTTAGAGAAAAGTTAAATATAGTGTGTTTTGTTTTAAACATTCAGCAGTAAGGACTTTTTAATGAGAAAGGATAGGGTCAGCCCAACCTTCCTACACAACTCACTAATAGACAACTGTCATTGTTTCAGACTTCCATCTTCATTTTTCCAAGTGAAATAGCTGCTCACAGCAAATAGGGACAGTCAATCTTTTCCTGATATCGGGGACAAACTCGGGTCTGGGAGTCAATATAGGACTCCTACTTATCATACGTTAGGGGAATTTTATTCCCCATTATTTTTCAATTGTTTTTGTGTGAATTTAATCACTGGAATTATGAAATGACACACCTTTTCCCCAAAAGCTCAAGATTAGGCTTTTCCTTCATATTCTCTTTTTTACTTTTAGGTCTTATAAAATTAAAGCTATTATGGAAACCATGGGCTCTTAGACTTCTTGTTTTCTGTGCCCTTATGGCAGAAATTGTTGCTATTTTTCTTTTTCCTAGATCTATGATTTTTTTTTTGAAGGGAATTCCCAGTGTGGAAACTCCCTCAACAAATGCCTATCTTATCTGTGGCCAGTGGTAAGCTGAAGGCAACTTATATTGACTCATGAGAACTGATTGTTAAATTTTCTTTTTTTTTTTTTTCCTGAGGCCATTGGAGTTCAAAGTGACTTGCCTAGGGTCATACAACTAGGAAGTGTTAAGTGTCTGAGATAAGATTTGAACTCAGGTCTCCTGAATTCAAGGCTGGTGCTCTATCCACTGTGCCACCTAACAGCCCTAATTGTTAAATTTTCAATGGGAGCATTATACCTCAGAAATTAGAAAATGTGAAAATGATTTTTAAATCGGGATTTGATTTACTGTTTTGTTGATTGTTTAGGCTTAAGAAAATAAGGGAAAATATTAATAATACAGATTAAATGTAAAAGTGTGTTACATGTATTTATCAGCACATTTCTGGTACTTAACTGGAACTTAAAGTAGTAGAAAGTTGCCTAGAGCATTGAGAGGTTAGATATATCTATAATTGCTCACTTGGTATGTGTCACTTAGGTATGACTTGAAATCTGTCATTTCTTCATTCTACTGGCGAATGTATAGGATTATGAGCCATGATATTCCAGTAACACTGAAAAGCTATTCATGAAGGTCATTTTCCTGTAAACTTGAAGTTCCTCCAGTGACTGTGTCAATATTAATATTCATGGAATGTTTTTGGACAGAGCGCTGGACCCAGAGTCAGAAAGTTAGGAAGACCCGAGTTCATCTGATCTTAAACACTTATTAACAGTATGATATCTGGCGAGTCATTCAATTTCTCTTTGCCTCAGTTTCCTCAATAATTTACCTCTCAGATTATTGCGAGAATCAAATAAGCTATTTGTAAAGTACTTAATCTAGTATCTGACACATAGTAGTTGTCATATAAATTTTCATTTCTTTCGTATCTTTCTCCCAGTATACATTACCTATCTATAGTAGGCAGAAAATTTTCTCAAGGGAGTTCTTTATATCAATAGAATTTCATAAGACCTAATCACATTTTCATTCTGTAACTTAGGGATGGTTGTGAATATGAAATGAAATAATGTGTAAATGGAAAAAATGCCTCTTGTTTCAATATGCTCAGATTATCTACATTCCTCATGTATATAAGAGAAGCTGGAAACCTCCCTTTTAGGAGAGTTTTGTTGGAATGTAATGGAAATGCCTAGGGAAGATGGAATATATGAAAATACTTAGTAATTTGTTCTGGTCTATCAGCCAGATTGTTAGGAGAAGCCTTCAATTGATTGTGTAGTCAGATCTGGGGACATCTTCAAAAACGCCTGAATAAGCCCTGGCCTAATATCTTTTCCTCAGTTTCTTGTGTGTTATTTCATGGTTTGACACTTACTGATAGCATTTTGTAAAAGACAATGTTATAAGCTGGAGAAGTTTTGAACCCTGCCTACTTGGCCCTTTGAAATATGGGTCTTGTTCTTGGAACCTGCATTTTTTTTTTTTGCTATTGTACTTGAAAGTGTTGTATTAAGTAAGATCTTAAGAATTTTGAAAGGTCCAGAGTATGGGTGACCCCAAATCCTAAAGTCTAGGCTTTGCAGGCAACATAGTATTGATATCCAAAGCAATCCATGATGGTTGAGAGAGGGACTCATTTGGCAATCTACATCTGGACATGAACTTGATGGGACCAATACCAAATAGAAATTGACCTAAGTTTTAGTTTACTCTCTCCAGAAACTAAAGTAGAGATCGTGGCCCTGATATATCAGGGGGATTGTTTATACTTCTGTTTTTGCTATGTCTTTGAAATAAACATCCTTTTAAAAATCTGATTGATGATAGATGGTGTTACCAATGGGCACCTAATATTCAGGAACATAACTCATGGTATCTCCAGCCAATAGCATTAGAGCAGAGAGTCTCCAAACTTATCAAGATATCCTAGAACTCTGAGGGGTAAATGTAGCATCTCTCACTCTTCCTTCCTACAGATACAAAAGTATTTTGTAACAATATTGCAATATATAAAGTTAACCTATTGTTATTAAATCATTGAACTAGATTTTCTTAATTACAGGTTTATGTAAATCTTGGAGAGCAAATGCCTCGGAAATTTTATACAACCTAAGAGCCAGATATTTATGATTGTTCCAGGGTCATAGGATAATAGATTTAGAGCTGGCTCGAAAGAGATCAAGTCTAACTTCCTTCATTTTATTGATGCGCTTAGGACAGTTAAGTTACTTTATCAATAGCAGGCAACTAGGGAATAGCTGAAGCAAGATTTGAATCCAGATTGTCTAGGTGCTACTAAATTCAGTACCCTATCAGTAATACCATACTGCCTCTTGGATATTTAATTCCAAGAGATTGAATACAATCTCTAGGTAAACAAAATAGTATAACTATCTCTATAGGGGTAGTGGGTAATATACTGAGCACTCTTATCTACATCAACTACTATTTCATTACATATAACCCATGTTTTACACTATTAATACTCTTCATTTGCTCTGATGTATCAAATCATCTATAATTCTCTCTATATTTTATAGTTCTGTGCTTCCAACTAGAGGTACCATAGTGGCAATCATCTGAATGAGGATTTCTTTCTTTCTTCTCTAGAAATGCCTCCTTATGTATAATAAAATTTTCCAAGATAGCAAATGCCAACCATTAACCTTGCTTATAAAGACAAAAATAATCATTTAAAAAAACAAACGTGCCCCAAAGAGAGAAGAGAAACAACAACGATCATGACTGTAAGTTCTGTATTGAAGAGAGTTAACAGGAACATGTTTTCTCTACTATACACATTGTTTCCAATCCGCCCAAGCATCATTGATCCCAGCATCCTGGTTCCCTTCCTTTGTGGTGGCTTTCTATGTCAACAATTCTAATTTCCAACCTCTATTTGACATTTTACTGATTCCCTTTTTCCAACTTCATGCATGCTGCATGTCTTGTCAGAAACTTGGTTCCTCCTCAAATCTCTCCTGAACTCTCTGAATTTTCAATTTTTTTTTCAATGTCATCCATAGGGATGGTCTATCATTTTTCATCCTATGACATCATTTCCTCTCTGGAAGGGGACTTAAGGGATATATATGTATATATATATATTTTTTTCAGTATACATAGGCATAACCTGATGTGGCTGAAATTTTTAGTTTAACACCTCATTACCAGTCCCATTTCTGTGATTAGGTCTATGAAAGATCATCTCCCTTATATCCAATTTTATGTAATAGATGTGCACCTGAAGTTTTGTATAAATTAAATTTTTATAAAATGAATCACAGCTTAAATGCATAAGGACTGATTACTTAAAGAAACTGTAGTAAATCCTTTTGTAAAGCTAATATGCATCTCTGAAAATATCTGTTTTATACATTCATATTTTTAAGTAGTGGTGATCTATCTTAAAGGAAGGAGTATAAATATAATTTGTAGTCTTCTATGTTGGAAATGCTTTTGAAAAACTGATTAGTTTGTTGGAGTGGGGCCAGATTCAGGGACACATTTGGCCCATAGTGAGATTCTAATGAAAATTATATTAAATAAAGTAAATAAGTACTAGATGCTAATTGGCTGAGAACTGCATGCTTGCAAGAAGACTTTATAACAAAGAAAACCTAAGGAAGAACTTATCCTGGAGAAATGCCATCTGGAACTAAGGGGATAAAACAAAGAGAACCTAGATTTCATGTAAGGAAAAAATAAATACAACTACAAATTCTTAACTTTTATCCTGTCTATGTATAGAATGCATTATCCCAAGTGGCAATGGATACTTTTTCATTAGAGGATTTCAGGTAGAGGCTTGTTAAGTATATTGTAAGTTAGAATTATTTTTCTAGATATGGGTTCAATTAGATGATCATTGAAATTTCTTTCAAATCTCAAAGTCCATCATCCTATAAGATGAAAAATTTGTACAAATTCAGGGGGTAGTATTGCGGGACAAATGGGAAGATACAGAATTTCCTAATGTGAAGAATGTATGAGCCCAAGTATGGTTGTAATCATATGGATAGAAAATGGTAAATGCTTTTTATTGTGGGGATAAAGTGGATTATACGAATAGAAAAAGAATAGTACTTACTATCATCATTATAGCAAGTCTCTATTTATTTTCTCTTTATGTGCTCTCTTATGGCAGCCTTCACAAACCTATCCTCCTGGACATATAAATCTTCCCTTCCTACTTTAAAAATCCCATACTTCATGCTTTCCATTCCCCCTCACTCAGATGAGGATCTTGGCTCTTTACTTAAAAAATGAAGCCACTATGAGGTTAGCATGAGTTTTTTCTTCTTTCACTCTTTTCATTAATAATCTCTTTGACATCACCTCTTGTTCTTACTATCTTTATATCAGTCTCTAAGAAAAAGGTAGTCATTCTCCTTGCAAAGGCCTACCCCCTCCATATTCATTTGATCTCATCTTCTTTTGCCTTATCCGCAAAATTATATTTTAATCATACCCTCCCTTGTCTTTAGTATCTTCCTATCAACTACTTCCTTCAAAATTGCCTTTAAATATCCCAGTCTTCTACCTTAAAGAACTTTAATAGACCTTCATAATAGCACCCTATTTCTCCTCTCTTTCCTAGCCAAACTACTTGAAATTTGTTTTGCTTGACTATTCATATTTGTTACAAAGGATTTGATTTTCTTTCTTCTCTCTCTAGTAGAAGGGATGTGAAAAGGAGAGAAAATAAATACATGTTATTTGAAAAACATTTTTCTAAAAAAGAAAAATCTGTCAACACTCAAGATTTCCACTTTTCCTTTTATTTCCTTCTTAACTCTTTGAAATCTGGTTTCCAATTTAACACAACTTAAACTACTATCTTCATAGTTAGCCATTATTATTCACTATATAGGATAGTCTTCCATCAGGACTTTTCCCTAGTATATGACATTGTTTACTACTCCCCCCTCCCAATTCTCACTCTTGCTTCATCTGTAGTAAAAATGTTTCTCTGTGCAATGTTTTGATTCTTAAATTAAACTAAAGAACTAATTTTCTTTTTTCAATCATGTCTGACTCTTCAGAACCCCATTTCGAATTTTTTTGAGATTCTGGAGTAATTTGCCTTTTCTTTTGGTTCATTTTATAGATGAGGGAACTGAAAAAAGTTAATTAAGTGACTTAGCTAGGATCATACAGCTAGATTTGACTTCACAAAGATGAGTCTTCCTGACTTCAGTCCTGGCATTCTATCCTCTATACCTCTAAAAAAATTCCTTTTTTACTCACTGACTGTTGGTGATGATGAGTGTCAATGTACATCTACTAAAATTTCTAATGCTCCCTAAACGTTATTTTAGCATTTAGGACCTAATTTGTGACTTTAGTTTGTAATGGAGTTTTAATTTGCTGTGCAAATTGAGTAGTTGCTTTTCTAAACATCCCCATGTTCTGGTTTCTTCTGATAGTGTACTTTGACAGATTACTATTTTAGGCATGGAACCAGCATTGCCAAAGTGTTTGTGAAACTGGACACAGCATGGCCCTTCAGCACTCTTACATCTTGAGATCCTTACTTTGAGTTCAAGGACAAATGCCTCTTCCTCACCTCAAAGTGAAGATTAATGTTCTGCTTCCATCTAGGTGGCCAATATGGGGAATGCCTTCCCCCTGCCCCGGCCAATGCACACATATACACACACAAACCAAAACAAAACATATATAAATCACACTTAAATCCCCAGTCAGCAGAGGAATCTAGGACAATCCCTTGACTTGATAGTCTCCTACTCTCAGCTGATGCCCAGAGATCCCTCTTCCTGTATGAGACTCCCTCGAACTCTGCCCTTCCCCTTATCCCAAATTAGTTTATACTGTACTATACTGAGTGCCTCCAGGACTACTCCACTGAGTATTGATGATGATGAGTATCAATGTACTCCACTAAAGCCTCTTCAGTAACTCTGATACCTCCCTTTAGACCATGAGCCATTGACTAGAGCTGTGACTAAGTGCTTTCCACAGATGGGGAAGCTTCTCTGCCATCTCCCATGCATTTTGGAGCGGGCAAGAGTCAAGCCACTGAATGTCATTTTCAAGTATTAGAAACTCCTTCTAGCTCATAAACCATTGTTTGGATTAGAGATCACTTAACTACCTATCTACCCTACCTAGCTGTTGAGAATGATATAGTTCTTGAAAGTTGTGGTTTCTTGAGGTTCAATGAGAAGACCTTCTTCATGCTAAATCTACAATTTCTGAACAAAACTGAGAATAAGATCCTCAGCAGTGTCCCCAGTTACCTGATTAACATAACTATGATTTAAGACTAGTAAGTGAGGGCTGGGAGTAGCAACTTTGTGCCTCAGCAATAAGGAACTCTCTGTTTTAGATCTCTAAATACTTCCCAAAGCTGTGACTAGGACTTCTGGCTTTTAACATCAGGACTGGGGTCTGAACTATGTGCTTCAATAAGAGGGAATTCCTCTTTCTGGTGGTTGAGGTAAAGTCAGTGCCCTCTCCTCAGTGTATTACTATTTATATCCATAGCACTGACACTACTGCCTTACTCAGTCTTCCTTATTGGCTCATTATCTACCTGTGCCTCCTAACTATGTAAGTTCCTCAAAGTGTTATAATAGACTTTCTTTTTTTTCCCTCTATAATCTCTCTTTTGATAATTTCATTAGCTCCCATGGATTTAGCTATCATTTCTTTAAATATCTTTCAGATATTTGTAAAAAACATCACAGACACACAGACACACAGATCTAAACCCTATCTTTCCCCAGAGCTTAATTCTGCACCACAAATTGCTAAAAACATCCAAACTCAACATATCCAAAATCAGTCTTTCCCCACAGACTTTCCCTTCTTCCAAATTTTCCTATTTCTTTCAAGGACATCACTGTTTTTCAATCCCCTAAATTCATAATCTCAGTATCATCTTCAACTCCTCACTCTTACTCCATATATACAATCATATTCTGCCAGATTCTGTTCCTATTTTGCATCGCATCTCTTCTCTCCATTCACAGGGTTACTTCTTTAGTTTAGATCCTCATCACTTCTAACCTGAACTATTCCAATAACCTCCTAATTGGTCTTCCTATCTTAAGTCTCTCACTACTTCAGTTCATCCTACTCACTGCTGCCAAAGTAATTTTCCTTAAGTGCAAATCTGATCATGTGACTCCCCTACTCAATCAATTCCAGTGCCTTTATATTGCCCCTAGAATAAAATATAAACTTCTCTGTTTAGCTTTTAAAGCCTTTCACAACCTAGCCTCAATCTATCTTTCCAGATTTATTGGATATTACTCCACCCCTCACCCTGCAATCTAGCCAACATGGCTAGATTGTGCCTCACACATGACATTTCATCTTCCCCCTCCTTGCTTTTGCATTGACTATTACACACACTTGAAAGGCACTTCCTCCTTAAAGAGACCCTCTCTTCTTTTAAAAAAATATTTTAAATATGAAACCTTTCCTGATTCCTCCAAATATTAATGTCTTCCCTGTCAAAATATTTTGTATTTAGCTATTTTCTATATATTTGAATGTATTTACTTTTTCTTTGTTGTATATATTTATATAGGCTCTTTGTTAGAAGGCTTGATTCATTCTTTACATTTGTCTTCCCAGTACCTGGCACATAGTAGATACTTATTTATCAACAACATTGACTGCCTGAGTGTTTGTGTGTGTGTGTGTGTGTGTGTGTGTGTGTGTGCATATGTATGTGTTGATTAATGTTATAATGCTATGAAGCCAGCAAGTGTTATTATGGAGGGAAGTTGACTGAGCAAAATGTCCCCTCAATTTAGGAAATTGGAAGAATTAATTCTCCCTGACTACCCCTTTCTTGATCCCCTGGGGCCTTCTCAGGACATGATTTTCCTTGAGTTTTCCATCTCCACTCCTTTCATGAATCTTGGGATAGAGAAAACCCAAAGGCCTGAATCCTAGTCTTCTGTCTCCCAATCTTGTGCTCAATTCATTGTGCCATGTCATCTGTCAGACTATTACTTCAGAAAATGTAACACCCAAATCCCAACATTATTCGATCAACTTTTGAGGAAGTATTTGAGAAGGCCATTGGACATCCTAATGAGGAACCTGGATTTAGATGAGAAGACTGTAGGGAATGTTCTAAGGAGCCTTAGTGCTGGAAATAGAGAGATTTTGTTGCGGTTTAAAGCCCTGGAAAATAATACACGGGCTTGCATATTTATCTTTTTTTCCCCTTTCTCTTTTGGGGAAGTTTGTTAATTGAGATTATTAATGAAATAAAATTTCTCAGTCAGTTAAATTCTGCAAAATCAAAAAGACACTAAGTTCCTCCCTTATCTCCCTGTGCTCTCTATAGTAAATATAATAAATAAATAATAATATATAATAATAATAATAAATAAATAATAAATAAATAATAAATAAATAAATAAAAAATTCAATTAAATTTACCTTAGCTTTAAAAAAGAAAAAAAAAATCCTTAAAATACAACCAGAAGACCAATTTAAAAGAGCACAGAAACATTCTAGACTAACCACCATGCTTTTAGCAACCTCTTCACTTTCTATTTTAGGCCTTTTCCAATTGTAGAGTTTTTCCCTAGAACTTCCATTTTGGGAAAAGGCCCTTTCTTTTTGCCAAGATGAGCTAGCTCTCCTTCTTTAGACTTAGCCATGATACCTCTATAAGTACCCCCTTAGCTCTCTTTCTTCTTCCCCCTCTTCTACCCTTTTTTATGTATTGTATTCTTCCATTAAAACGTAAGCTTTTGAGAGTAAGGTCTTTCATTTTGCTTATATTTGTGCCTTTAGCATTTTACTCAATTGCTGGTAACAGTAAGTGCTAAATAAATACTTGTAGTTCTATAACTATTGACTGACAATTATTTATCTTTCATTCTCAAAGATGACCAATTTACATCATCTGGCCAATGTCTTGACTTGTACAGGAATTGGATTTAACTGAGGCAGAGCTGCTTTTTATGCCACAAGAAATCAAATGAGAGAAGTACTTTGGAGGAAAAAAAAGGAAATGTTAGTGTGATACAAAAAATATTAAAGAATTTGAAGTGTAAGTATGTGAAGTTGACCAACTTAGGACAAAATTCTAGTTTATATTTTTAAAGTACTAGCCAGAAAATATCCAAAAAAATGAGGTTGTCATCAGAAGGACAATCACGGCTTCATTAATAGAAGGCTATACCAAGCTAACTGTAATTACTTTTTGTTCTAGGTTTACTAAATTAGTAAATCAGGAAAACGTTATACATAATGATATACATAGATTTCAGCAAAGAATTTGGCAATCTTATTATTGTGGAGGGAGGGAAAAGGAAGAAAAGGATCAAATATTTATTAAGGATCTACTATGTACCAGGCACTATCCTAAGCTCTTTACAAACATTATTGCATTTGATCCTTAAAACAATCCTGCCAAGTAAGTGCTATTGTTATCCTCATTTTACAATTGAGGTGACTGAGGCACGGTCACATAGCTAGCAGGTATCAGAGATCATATTTGAACTCAGATCTTTTGGATGATAGACTCAATCCAATATCTACTGTGTCACCTAGCTGCCTACAAGAGTTCTGGGATAGGCAATAGTATAATTAGGTAGATTAAGAAGTGGTTGATTGATTAGATCCAAGGAGTAGCTGTTAATTGGTCAATATCATTTTGGAAGAAGGTATCTAGAAAGATATCTCAGGAGCCTGTAGCTGGCCCTGTACCATTTAACATATTTATCAATGACATTGAGAAAGGCATAGAAATCATGCTTATTAAATTATCAGTTAACATAAAGGTAGAAAGAATAACTACCATACTGCATAATAAAAAACAAAAAACAAAAAACAAAAACCAAAACCAAAACCAAAACAACTAGAATCCAAAAAGATCTTGCCAAACTGGAATGTTGGGCTGAATCTAAAACATTGGAATCTAATATGGATAAATGTGAAGTTTTACACTTAGGCTCAAAAAATCAAAATCATTTAAACTGATTCCAGAAAATTCTTAGTTACATTGTATTCTGATCTATATTCTTGTGGATTATGTGTTCAGTTTTTGGAAGACATGATTTAAGAAAGACAATCATAGGATCACAGAGCTAAAACTGGAAGGGATTTTTGAGGATATCTCATATAAAATGTAATTTTAAAGATAAGAAAACTGAGAATTACATAGGTTAAATAACTTACCCCAAATCACATAGATACAGGGTCTGACACCATGCCTCCTTAGCGGCGTCCCTGTACTTTCCATTTTTAGGCATATTTAACCTGGAGAAGAGAGAACTTTTGAGAGAGGCATGATGGCTGACTTAGAGTTTTTGAAGAAGTACCATGTAGAAGATGAATTTAGGCTTGTTTTAATTGGTCATAGAGGGCAGAACTAGAAGTAGAAGATTATAGTGAGGAAGATTTAGGTAAATATAAGAAAAAAACCTCTAGTTATTACAGCTGTTTCAAAGTGTAATAACAACAATGATGATATCTGGCATTTTTATAACACTTTAAGTCTTTCAAAGCACTTCACAAATATTTTTTCATTTCATTCTCAAAACAATTCTGGGAGATATTTGCTATTTTTGCACCCATTTTACAGATAAGGAAATTGAAAAAGGCAAAGATTAAGTGAAATCAGAGTCACACAGCTAATAGGTACCTAGAGTCATATTTGAACTCAGGTTCCAGATCCAGTGTTTTCTACAATGAGTCACCTAGCTAGGAGTGAATGAATCCCTGTTCCTGGAAACATTCAAGATGAATCTGCTCTGGCTTGGATTAGAGTTCCTCAGATATTTTTCAACTCAGAATCAATGATTTTGTGACTGTTACTGCCTACTAATGAGGAAAACAACAGGTCCTAGAACCTTCTGCTAGGATAGATGTTTTTCATTATGTGAAATTTTCATGACAACTTCATATCATAGACAGTAAGTAGGTGGCCACCTGTTCACCAATTTATAAAGATATCACTGGAGCTGGCTATTTGGTATTTTTCCAGTTAATGATAAGAGGAAATAATCTGTTTCTACTGTGCAAAATAACATCTATTTTATAGACTTCCTTCATTTGGTAAAGGAGGGAAGAAGGACAGTCACTGACTTAGAGACTTTTAGAAACCTTTCTTAAAACCCATGGAGTCAAAGGACTTCACAGAACCTGGAAGAGAACTAAGGACAAAGAACATCTAAAATGCCAATCTCCTTTTTCATTTAGGTCAGTCAGGATATCATTATCAACTTAATGTGGTTTTCACATTTCTATTGCAGATACTGTTGTGTTCACTTTGTGAACTGATTGGAAAACTGGGAGGGGGGGGAACCTAATTTCCATCTCTTCTGAAAGCTCAGCTCCTGTGAAAAATGTGAAGTTTCTTTTTGAATCAGATCTAATGACTCCAAAGTCTGACAAAACACACTCTCCTTTGTTTTTCTCCTATTTCCCATCAGATTTAAAGCCCTTCTCATTCATTCTTTTCCCCTTGCTATTCACATTAGGGTCCCCATTCTTTCTTATTCTGATCTTGTCACATGGATGCTATTTCTTGATGGGCTGGTATGAGTTTAGACCAATGTATTCCAAGCTCAGTTTCATGCACATAAAAAAAAATGGTATGAGGAGGAAGAATAGGAGAATTCAAGCAAATCTTTCTTGCATTTTTATTATGTGTCAGTTCTCCTTCCTTTCTTATTCTTCCCTTCCACAGTCAGTAGATTTAATTCCAACCAATCCAATCCAATTCAACAAAAGGTTAACAGGCAGGTGATGCTCCAGATTAATAAGGAGATAATAAAAGAACACCTAGTTGCCTAGCTTGCATGAATTACATTTTGCAGTATTGAAAGAACTCACAGTTGTGATTGCTGAGCTACTTTTAGTAATAATTGAAGAAATGTGGAAAATAGGAAAGATACTATAAAGGCAAAGAAGGGCAAATTTCTCAATTTTCAAAAACAGGAAGAGAACAGAATCTTGGATCCATAGACACAGAGCAAGAAGAAATAACATTTTTTGTTGTTGTTCAGTTATTTCAGTTATGTATGATTCTTTGTAACTCATTTGGGGTTTTCCTGGCAAGAATAATGGAATGGTATTCCATTTCCTCCTTCAGCTTATTGCACAGATGAGGAAACTGAGGTAAATGGGGTTAAATGGCTGGCCCAGAATCACCCAGTTAGTAAGAGTCTGGGGTTAGATTTGAACTCAGGAAGATGAGTCTTTCTGACTTCAGGTCTGGTGCTCTTTCTACTATGCCACCTAGCTTCCTGAAGAGTAATAACTAATGTTTTTTATAACATACTTAACATTTGGAAAGTCCTTGATACAGCTGCTATAGAACATTGATCCAAACCTATTAAGGTGAAATCTGATAAGGATAAACATATGGTCTTATATTTAGGCATAAAAATCAATAAATACAAGATAAGAAACTGAAAAAAGATTTTTTTTTAGTGGAAAGCAAGCTTAACAAAAGGCAACAGTTTGATTGGTAGCCAAAGGGAGAAAAGATTCTTTATGGCTGCATTGAGTGCCAAAACTTCCAGGAATAAATAAGTGCTGATACCACTTTATTCTATCCTTTTCATATTTCATTTGAAGTAGTTCGCTAATTTTGTTGTACCACAATTTAAGAGTGACATTGATAAATTGAAGAATGTCTAGAGAAGGGTCATAAGGGTGATGGTGGACCTCGTGTCCATGTCATATGGGAATATTTTTTCTGGAGAAGAGCTGACTAGGGTGGGGCAGAGTTGTGAGAATTGGATGAGGGTTTAATTTCCACAGAGTTACATAGTTAGCCCATACAGCAAAGCCATAAATTAGAATAGTAAACATGCTTTTAGATGCAGAAGGGATGCATACACCCCAAAGAATGGCTAGGGGAGATGTAATTAGGGGTGGAGATTCAACATGGAGGCAATAGGCTCTCCAGATGGGCTGTAATCTCTGTTAGTATCCAGTCAATAAGGAAGGGAGGAACTTACTTGGGGGTATAAGTATATGGTATGAGTATAAAAAAGGCATGTTTAGATGATTGTGTGCCAGTTTCCGGACACCTGTTCTTTCAAGATCAATCTTTTCCTGCCTCATTAGTAGATCTGAAGAGTTCTTGATAAGACAATTGTCTTTCACAGGATATGAGAGCATCTACAAGTATTTGTAGAATTGTCATGAGGAGAGATTAGACTTATCCTCTTGAGTGGTTACTTTCAGAAAAACCTGGGAAGGCTTACATGAACTTATGCAAAATGAAGGGGGCAGAACCACGAGAACATTGTACAGATTAACAGCAATGCAGTAATGACAATCAGTTGTGAAAGATAAGTTCTGATGACGATCCATACTAATTCCAAAGGGTTTCTGATAAAAAACAAAACAAAACAAAACAAAACAACCCAAAAAAACGTTTCCTACAGAGACAGGACTGATGAACTCTGAATGCAGATTGAAGCATATTTCTTATTCACTTTATTTTTCTTGTTTTGTTGAAATATGGCTATCATGGAAATTGTTTTACATCATTTCCCATGTATAATGAGTATCATATTGCTTGCCTTTTCAATGGTTGATGAAGAACTGGAGGAAGGGGGAGAATTTGGAACTGAAAAAAAAAGAATGTCAAAAAAAATTTTAAAAAGATTAAAATATGTATACATATATATATGAATATGTATATATTTATATAAATAGATATTTATATCTATCTAGATATGCAAAATCCTTCTATACATGCTTCTATTTATCAGTTTTTTTCCCTGGATACAGATAATGTCTTCTTATACATGTTCTTTATAAGATTTCTTCTTCTTAGACTGAGGGGGTAGAACCAATGGCAATGAGTCAGAAATGCAAAAGAGGTAAATTTAGGAAAACCAACTAGACAATTAGAACTACCCAAAAGTGTTTTGGACTATCTCAGGAGGTGGAAGGTTCTCCTTTACTGAAGATTTTCAAGAGTGGGAAAATCACTTTTGGAGTACATTGTAGTATAAATTCCCTTGAGTGTGTGGATTAGTTTAGATGACTGTGGGGTTCTTTCTTCCATTCAAATTTTATGATTCAATGAAATGATTCTTCATTGCTTACTCTGTTTAGTGGTTATGAAGATTCCTAAAATTTCACCAGAGAAGTGGACAAATCTGCTCAGAGAGGACAGCTTTGTGTGCTGTCCCAGTCATTGTCATTAAAAAAATTTTTTTGTAAAGCAACAAGTGTAGTAGGTATAGTCTTAAGAATCAAGACTAAACCAACTTAATTAACATATACGAAGCACCTAGAAATTCAAAGGACAAATAGGAATTCAAAGACAAAGTGAAACAAAGTCCCTGCCCCCAAGAAGTTTACAGTCTCTAGTAGGATACAGCATGTTAACAGAGAAGTATATCCAAAGTAAGTGGGCAGTTAGGTAGTGAAGTGACTAGTGATGGGTCTAGAGCCAGGAACATGCATCTTCCAGAATTTACATCTGACCTCAGACATTTACTAGCTGTGTGACCCTGCACAAGTTACTTAATCCTGTTTGCCTCAATTTCCTCATCTGTAAAATGAGTTGGAGAATGAAATGGCAAACTCCTCCAGTTTCTTGGCTAAGAAAACCTCAAATGGGTCATGAAGAGTTGGACATGATTGAAATGACTCAACAACAACAATATATGCAGGATAAAAGAGGAGTAGGGGATTTAACTAGAGGAATCAAGATAGAATCCAGGAGCTCCAAGAGGCAGGTTGGGTAAGGAACATTTTCCAGGTTTAAAGATACAGAAGTGGGAGATAGAATGTTGAGTAAAGGGGACAGTAATCAAACATTATGATTGGAATGTGCAGGGGAGAGAGGACTAATGTGGAATAGAACAAGGAAGGGAGAGATGAGCCAGATTATTAACTCCGAATAAATTGGATTTAAATGCCAAGTTTAGATGTTCTTATTTTTATCAGAAGCAATAGAAGGCCTACTAGGTTTCATCAGCAATGAAATAACATAGTTCTAGGCTCAGTTTTTGCTTCTAACACATGCTACTTAAGTAACCATGGGAATTTGACCTTTGATGGCTTCAGACAACTTTCTAAGACTGTGCTCAGAGGAGATCTGCATTGGTGGAGATAGTTTGCACGCTGGAAGTGACTTACACTGATGATACCACAATTTTGATCCAAACAAGTAAACATCATTTCCCCCATCCCCACAACAGTTTGAATGAGAATCACTTAGCATCTCTGATAATGCAAGCCTGCTTCTTCATTGTGTAATATTACTATGTCAGGGTATGGACTTATTTTTTTTTTCTGTGCTAGCAATAAGAAAGTACCAACATCAATAACAAATGTTGATCAAAGGTCCCAATCAAATAGGATGTCTGCAGTCTTGGAAAATTAAAGCTGTTATAATGGAGCCTATAGAAAAGCTTTTCATTTCTATGAATTTCCCTGAATCTGAGAAATTCCCTGCTACTTTATTTAGTTTCTTTTTGAACATAAGTGATTACTCTTTATTTTAAGTGACAGAATCACTTTAATTTTGCATTTTGTTCATCTTTATATAGATAGATCTCTGCAAAGATTAATCTGTCCAGAATATTTGGGGCATTTGGCTCTGGTGTGTTTCAGAATTGTAAATGGGATACAGCCAGGCACCTCTCCCTCCTCAAAGCATCTAAACTCATTTAAATTTAAATTATGTAACAAAAGGCTATCTCCCTTCAACCCTTTCAGTCCTTGATGGGGGAGGGTATGAATGAAGGAGTAACTATATATTCCTCCCAAAGTCAGTCATACCTGACTATGGTAAGGAAAATCTTGCTATTGGAAAAAGGTATCATGCATAATTCATCATTAACCCTTTCTCTTGTGTTTTGCTTTGATTTTCCCATCATTCTTTCCCCACGTTTTGCTTGTCATTTCCCCCAAACCTCTATTTCTTTGCCCCTTCTTAATTTTTCCTTTCCCCCTTTATCTTTGTGTTCCTCTTCTCTTCCCCTCCTCCCCCCAGATCCCCCTTTTTATTTTACCATTCTATCACCCTGGGATTTCCCCACCTCCTTCTACTCTGCCTCCCACACAATTCCCTCTTTCCTCTTTAAAATGAACAGAATTTTTCTTTTGCAGTCTGGAGCACATTTGATTGATTTTTCAAGCTATGTGAAAGTTGATTTGTTTCTAGAAACTCATCTTTGGTGTGTTTCTCCCCATAGGATGACCTTATTGTTGTAGTGCTATTTCTCTACCTGGCTCTCTGTTCTAGGCATTCAGCAGCATACATAAGGTTAGGTGTTTTGTGTGTGTGTGTGTGTGTGTGTGTGTGTATGTGTGTGCAAGTGTTCATGTATGGCTGCAGAGAAGGCTGCTCATTGATATCTTCATTTGCTGAGGTTGGACAGAGAAGGTGTGGCTGGGGAGGGAGTCTAATTGCATCCTGAATAGTTGCTGGCCACCAGCTGGAATGTGATATAGTGAAGGACCCTGAGATTTGGAATCAGATAATCTGAATTATGGTCCCTTGATGGTGTTTAGGGATCACCTTTGCAATCTTGAGTAGTCAATTTCTTCAAACTGTCTGGGGCTCAATTTCCTCAACTGTATAATGAAAATGACTTTAAGAAAATTTCTAGATCTAAGGTTACAGTTCTTTGTTTTGCAGTAATATGATTGGAGAGGGCAAGACATCTCAGCTTTCCTCTGTCTTATGGATTCTGGCAGAGCCAGACATTTTTTAGAACAGAAGATAGAGAAGGAGGGCAGGTGTCCTGTTGTCTTTGAAAATGATACCTTGTGGACTAGAAATTTGGTTTGCTTGATGTCTAACTTTGTGCATCTTTTCATCTTAAGTATCAAGTACACTTATGATTACCTCCTATTATTGAATACTGTCTCTTTATCATCCGAAACTTTGATAGGATGGGTTAGGAAGCAAAAGAGAGAAGAAAACTTGTCATTGATCTTAATATCATTGTTGATTTGGAAAACAAACTTATAAAGAAGATGAAACTTGTACAGTCATGGTGTATTGGGAAATACTGTATTCAGAAAATATCATTGTGTCTTTTACAACCAATTCAACATATGTAGGATACAATTTAATGGAAAAATTACTGGACAATGAATCGAGATCTATGCTAGGTTCAAATTCTGGTTATTCCACTTGCTGGCTGTGTGAATTTTCACAGGTTACTTCCCTGCTCTGGTCATTAGTTTCCTTATCTGTAAAATGAAGGGATGGGATGGAATTTGCGTTAGATAATTTAATATGTTTCCCAGTGATGACATTCCATGGCTCTAACCTGGTTTTGTTTATGATCAATGATGACTAATGTCGTCACTGAGTTATACAAAGAGTCACATGGATTTTTTGGGTTTCCATTATACTCAGTACACATTACTTTTTTGCTTTGACTAGTTCTTCATATGTTCACAGATCTGACCTCAGAGACACCTTAGTCTTACCAGATGTTCTATTCAATACAAATGGGTACATTATCAAATTCTATCCTATTATACATGCATTGACTAATTGCTGAACAGAATGTGACTAAGGGCACCGCTAATTTTAGACAGATCAATTATCTAAAAACAATTGATGAAATTGCAGGAAAATTAATCCAAATTAGAGAAAATGACTATGTTTTTCATTTTCAAACAACAGAAAGTTATCTATTAAAATGAATGCTACATCATCCATATACTGTAATTATTAATATATATGGATCCATGATCTCATCCATATGGGTACTTCTTTTTCAGGGAAGAGGGATAACTATCTCCTCATGCATTTTATTTTTCTGTGCAATTCTTGTCTATATCTTTTTTGGAGGATCATAGAAAATCATAGAATCATAGATTTAGAGCTAGAAAGTACATCAGAGATCATCTAGTCCAAATCCTTAATTTTGTAATGATTGTAGGTTTATGAATTTGAAATCACAATTTGAGAGCTAGAAGGGATAAAATTCTCTTATTTGATAGATAAGGTAATTGAGGACCTATTAATAGCTAATAAGTAACGGAAGTTAGAAGGTTGTACAGTGGATAGAGTTCCAGACCTGAAGTCAGGTAGATTTGAGTTCAAATCTGGTCTCAGACACTTTCTAGCTTTTCAACCTTGGGCAAGTCACTTAACCATTTTTGCTTCAGTTTCCTCATCTGTAAAATGAGCTGGGGAAGGAAATGGTAAACTGCTTCAAAATCTTTGTCAAGAAAAACCCCAGATGGTGTCATGAAGTGTCAGACATTGAAATGAATCATCAACAACAGTAGGATCAAAATTTCAATCTGTCTTCTCTCTCCAGATCCAACATACTTCTATTTTGGAAGAGAGAGACCTAAGTGGACATCTAATTTAGCTTCCTTATTTTACAAATGGGGAAATTGAGGATCAGAGAAGTTCTACAACCTGCCTAGTGCCACATAGGTAGTAAATAGCAAAGTCAGGATTTAAACCAAGATTTTCTGGCTTTGAATCAATGTGCAACACATTCCAAATCCTTCACAGAAGATCCACCCAGTGCCCAGAAGGCCCTCCTATGGGTTAATGAGGAGCAAAGTGCCTGCCCTGGAATGGAATTAATGTATTTGAAATTAATGTATTTGGCACAAGAACAGTGTGTGTGTGTGTGTGTGTGGTTATTTGAATGTTACTTTAGTTTTCACTTATCCTAGAAAATATAAGAGATTAAAATTGATGATAGAAAAATCCATCTAATTTTTTTTTTCATATCTTCATAGAATGCAAGTTTTGACTGAAGACATGAGCCTATTTTACTGTCTCCAATATTTGGATTTTTCTGTAATATCTTACCTTGGGAAAGTTATAAATATGATAAATATATAATCAACTCTCTGTGGTACCTGGGTGGATTATTCACACTGTGGTTTATTCACAGTAAGTCTTGCTTTGATTTCCTTGTAATATTATACTCTTCTCTGCTTATCTAATTCCTAGTGACCTTCCTGCCTTCACTGTTTACTTTTGTAGTACTCTGAGTTGCAGTCAGCAACCTGTAGTAAGGAGGAGGTAAGGCACTTTGAAGTCCCTTCATTTAAAGAAAACTTCTACTCCAAGATTTCAAAGCCTCTGAGTTTGCTGTATCTTTGGGATTTGGAATTCAAAGTTGTAGATTGTATTAAACTAAAATTTGTATCTTGTGAATCCATTCAATTCAATTCAGCAGCAGAGATACATAGACAAAGATGAAAACTACCCTATTCTAAAGGAGCTTTATGCACAGAAATGTGAGTAAAATAAATATTAAGTAATAATGTGGAGATTTTCAAAATTGTCCAGTCTGCAAGAAAAACTGTTAAGGCAGAGCTTTGAACTAATGGCACCTAATTAAAGGGTCCATGGCCCCCTTAATGAAGTAGATGTCAGATCCTCCTGATCTGAGATGTCCCCTTCCTCCAGAATCTTAGTTTTACAGTGCTTGATATCAGGATGGTACATGTGGAGCAGGACAAAATACAGAGACCTTGCCTTGATCCTCCAGGAGGATCACAAAGTACAGAATGCCATTGGTTGACCAATGGGCTAGTGAGCAGACCTGAGCAGACCTATTTCAGCCTTTTAGAAGATCCTGTCAAGTTGATGAGTAGGTTTTTGGGGTTGGGCTGATAAGAAGATGTCAAAATATCTACATGGGCTGAAAGAAGGACAGACTCCAGTCCAGCAACGAGGGTCACTGATTGGCTATGTGCTCATGGTCATCTCCCTGTGTTGGGTGATAGCAAAGGACAGAGGGGCAACAAAAATAGTTTGGACACTTTCTATGTAATTAGGTCATCCCTGTCACACTGGGCTTGGTCACTACAACAAAGCAAAACAAGGGTGGAGACATTTTAATTAGCTTCCTATGATTAATTGAATGAATTTATAATCTGACATTCACAATTCTGAGGCCTGCTATTGGAATTTAGAATCATTGCCCCCATGGAATCATATCAAATTGATTAATACTGATCGGAATAAAATAGGGGCCCAATAAATCTTCTGTCACAATGATCTACATGAATTGATGCAGAATGAAGCAGAGCCAAGAAAACAATATACACAGTGACTATAATGTAAATTGAAAGAACAAATGCATGCAAAAAAGTCAAAAGTGGAAATGACAAAATTGTCAAGATCAAGTGTGACTTGAATGAAGAGATAGTAGAAGGCACTCCCAAACCTCTCCTTTATGGAAGTGGAAGGTTCATAGTTGCTACAAACTACACAATTTTTTGGCCTTTTTCAATATGATAATCAGTTGTGCTGATTTTTTTTTCTTTCCTTTTTTCTTACTATCCTAAAAATGATATTTGTTGTATGGGATGGCTGTATGGGAGGATCAAGAAATAACTTTGATGATATATAAAAGACATCAAGAAAAAGCTTATTAATAATAAAAATACTAGGTAATGTGTAGGAAGAAAGAACATTAACAACTGAGAGAATCTGGTAAAGCTTCACTGAGGAGGCCAGTCTTGAAAGAAGATTTTTGGAAGATAGAAATTAAAAAGAATTGCATTTCAGAGATTAGGCAATAGATTTTGCAAATGCAGGAAGAAACGAGATGGGATGTAACATTTAGGAAATGGTTAAAAGTCCAGTTTGATCAGAATATAGAGTACATAGAGAGAAGTAATATGAAATGAACCCAGAAGGATAGAGGACAGATTATATAAGGCCTTAAATGCCAGACTAAGGATTTAGAATTTTAACTAGAGGAAAAAAGTGATCCACTGAAGATTTTTGAGAATAGGATCATCTAATTATAACTATGTTCTAGAGAGATTATTTTGGTATAGCGTAATTCTCTTACTGTCTGAAGCAGGGAGAGTTTGGAAGAATTAGAAGAACATTACTATAGTCCAGGTTGTGTGAATGAAGAGAAAAGGACAGATGCAAGAGAGAGATTCAATAGGCATGGCAAATGCTGGGATATAGGAGGGGAAGCAAAGAGAAGACCTGGGATGACTTTGAGGTTAGCAAGCTTGGGAGGTTAGCAAGCTTTTTTTTTATGGAAATAGGGAAGAATAGTCAGAGAGGCAGCAGAACCTGATTAGAATAAATTATCCTTTCCATATGGCGGCTTTCTTCATCTTGAATCAAGACCGGGAAAAGAGAAAAATGAGTCCAGAATAAGGGTAATGATGGGAGAACAGACAAGGATAGAGTCTGGAGATTATGGTGAGGACAAAGAAGAGACTGATGTGTGAGGCAGAGTGGGTTACAAAAGTAGGACATAAGCTTCTTGAGGGCAGGAATTGTTTCTTTTCTGGCTTTGTTTTCCTAGAACTTAGTAGACTCTTAATGATTCTTAGTCAACTCTAGTTGGAAATAAAGGAGATAATTATCAGAAAGGAGAGCTTTAGAATTAAAGCTACAAGAGGTAGCATGGTTGTATGTGAAGTTGAAGATTTTTTGGGTCCAGAGTACCTATTTGTGGCTTGATGGTTATTACTCTGAATAGAACTTCAATTCAATATGAACAGGGTGCCTTAGATCTATCTGAATGTATATTCATATGTATATGTATATATTGCATATATGCACATATACATATATACACAATACTATATGTATATAGTATTAATAATACTATAATATATATATATATATATATATATATATTCACATTCTATCCTTTTGGTTTCAGATGTAGTTCAAATTAGATAGTTCCTTTCTTAGTTCTTATTTGTCTCTTGTCTAAGTTCTCAGTTCCAAAATAATTGCAATTCATGACAGCAGTACATTTTATCTTGAGAGGAGCTCCCTAGAGGTATAGTTCTTTTCTGGTATTCTGTCCATTTTCTAAACCTTCCAGGGCCAGCAGTAAAGCATGAGTAGGCTATAAGTTAGAGATTAGAAATATTTGAAGTGGAATGCACCCACAATAAAAACGACATCTTATGTCCTTTGCTCATTCATTTCCCTTTTCCTCTTAATCCTTAGCCCTGTTTCTCCACTAGATGAGGTAAAACAATTGTTAAAAGGGTTTAAAGATTAAAAATGGTAGCTCTACATAGCTGGTACTTTTCTTCAGTCTGACAGATGGTAATGGACATACCCAGGAACTAATAAGAAGCACAGAGAAGATGAACAGGAGGGGACAGATGGGAAAACTAGGCGATTTTTCAACTCCCCTTGAGTAACACAGTGTGGCTCCATTATTTTGTCTGCAGTGTTCTGAATCCCCAGAACATCATACAGAATAATTTTTCAATTTAAATATGCAAACACATCTAATGCCAACTTTAAGATGATTTGCCATTTTGGATTATTCTTATTATTATATTGATTATCCCTTAATTGCTTAATTAAGAAAGGACAGTAAATTATAAGCTTTTTGAGGTTAAGGTCTGTACTTTGCCCTCTTTTGTACAGTGCCTAGTCTCCTGCTCAGATACGTATTCGCTCCTTTTTCCAGATCTCTTTTATGTGTTACCTTTGCCAATTAGAAAGTCAGCTCCTTGAAGGCATAGCTTAAACATAGTGTCTTGCACATAATCAGTGCTTAATAGATACTCTATAAATATATTTATGTATGTATACATGCATGTTTGTATGTACATATGCATCTATCTATATCTGTATATAATTGTTTACTTATCCATCCATCCATCCATCTCTATCTGTCTGTCTGTCTATTTATCTATCCATCCATCTCTCTCTCTCTCTCTGTCTCTTTCTCTCTCTCTCTCTCTCTCTCTCTCTCTCTCTCTCTCTCCCATCTGTTAGTGGGAGAGGTTAAAGTGAGGGTTAAAAACATCCTGGAGTGAAGAGTATTTCCTGGCAGAAAACAGATTCAGAAGATAATAGTAGCATTATAACATCAGTAGAAGAAGTCTTCATAGAAGACTCATTGGTTTGTCCTCTAGGAATATGTTGTGATCAAGAATATTTTTTGTGTTTTAATCCTTTAGAGCTTGGGAACTCATGTGACTATTCCACATACAATTTCTGTAAAGGTCCATTTATTTTTCCTATTGAATGTGTAAGAATTTGTGGGAGATTCGAAGTTATAAGAAGGTTTCATCACTTTTGTTTAAATTGTTACTTAAATAAAATGCCTTTGTTATTAATTTAGTGGATCATCTGATTGAATAATTAAAAAAACATATAGGTGGAGTCTTGTAAACTCTGGAGAGAATTATAACCCACAAAATACCCAGAATATGGGAAAGCTGAATTAAGGAACAGGGAGAAGGCATGCAAAAAGGTATAGACTGCATAAGAATGTAATAATTTTTTAAATAGAATTGAATTATACAATCTTAAATTTGGAGGTAATTCAGATATGTGATCTAGAGTTCAAACTCATCCAAGTTGTGCATTCTACTTAGAATATTCCTGACAAGTAGTCATGTCATCTAGTCAATTTTTAACTATCTCTGGTGATGGGGAATTCACTGTTCCACAAGACAGCTCATTACATTTTTGGACAGCTCTAAGTGTTAGGAACTTTTTTCTGTATGTTGTGTCAAAATCTTCATCCTTATAGCTTTCAGTCATTGGTCATTGCTCTGCCCTTCAGGGTCAAGCATAACACGTCTAATCTATCTTCTACATGCTGGCTCTTCAAATATTTGAATAATGCAATCATGTAGCCTTCTCTATGTCTTCTCTTATCCTGAGTTCTGACAAATTGTGTAGTGTAACCTGTAAAAGCTTCAGAGAAAATAGAGGTCTATAATGACGATAATTCACACTTATATAAGGCTTTAATGTTTGTGATGGCTTTCCTGGAGGGCAAGTTGTGTGAATATGATTATCCCTATTGTATAGATAAGGACATTTTGGGTAGATTGGGCAATATTGAGAAAAAAAGAATCATTCAACTTTTGTTTCTCTTTCTTTTTCCAATGATGTTCAATCTTGTCTGTGGTAGGATTAAACAAAAATGGTTAGGAGTTGAAACTCAAAATAAGTGAAAAGATGGTGAGAGACTATTGAGTATTAAAAGCCAAAATAACATTGACTAATATTCAAGGTACTGAAAGAGCTGGAGTTTTGGTTTTGGTGTGTCTCAGTGAATTTTGAAAGGACAGGGATTCAGGTAAGCTTGGAGAAGGGAAAAATGTTCTGATTTTCCAAAAAGTAAAGAAGATAGAAGCTGCAACTACTGACTGATGGGCTTGACTTTAATTCCTACTAATATTATATAATATATTGTTAAAGGAGGAAAATAATAACCACCAAGAGCCAATACAGGTTAAAGAACAGATAATACTAAGCCAATCCAATATCTTTCTTGTTTTTCTTTTGATAGAATCACTATACACCTAGATCAGGGAAATATTTTTATACATAATAAATAAATTATAGCAAAGCATCTGACAAACTATCTGGAACTATCTCAAAAGATGAATGGATCAATTAATCAATCCAAGATTTATTAAGCACATATTATGTGATAGACACTAGAAGGAATCCTAGCTCCCAAGGAGTTTATGTCCTAAAATGTGGCCTATATGAGAGTATGATAGTACAATTAAGTGGAATGACACATGGTTACATTGACTGGACCCAAAAAGTGGTCAATAATGGATCATTAATTTGGAGTTGTTTTTTAAAGTGGAGCACCCTCGTGATATGCTTTTGTTGCTGTGCTGTATTTTTCAATAACTTGGATGAAGAGATTGTGATAAGCAAATTTCTGATTTCCAATTTTTTTTACTGCCATTTACTTAAGATGAACATAACATGTAGGCAGCTATAGTTTGTAAAATCAAGCTTGACATATGTACTAATGGTCCAGTATTAAATTAGTTTCTTATTTTACCTGATTATAGATCTCCCCCTTCTGCTATCTGTTCTTTAAGATGTTTATCACTATCTTTCTTTATTTTCTTTTTGAAATTCCATTGCAACTATCCCATTTTGTAGCCAAAACCTGAATAATATAGCCTTTAACTGATGGTTTGGCCTCACTGATTTTATGTTCAGTGAAACTTGTGCTCTGAGAGTAATAAACATTGGGGTGCTTTTTTAAAACCTGTTTCTACATTAATGATTGATATCAATATTTAATCAATGGATTCTCAAGCAATTTCTGTCTCCAAATTGATGACATGCCTAAGAAATTAACAGATAACATGGAATTGGGATAGTTATCCTATTGGATAATAGGAAGGCAATCAAAAAATTATCTTAACAGTCTAGGATGATGGGCCAAACCTAACAGGATCAATTTAATAGAAACAAATATATGCCTATGCATGGGTTCAAAATACAATTATACACATACAAGATGGGAAAAACATGGCCAGAAAACACCATGTCATATAAAAGAATATCTATGTACTTCAGTTGAGTTCTAGTTCAACTTAATACAGTAATAATGTTATATATCATACAAAAAAGTGGATGTATTTTCATGTTTCATTAAGAGATGTATGGTATTTAGTAAAAAGGAAGTCATGGGATTGCCGTAGTGTGTCTTGCTCAGATCAAATCCAGAGTAACACATTCTAGGACATTAATAAACTAGAATGAGTCCAGTGGAAGGTACCTGGAAAAGTGAAGAGATTCTTACCTATGCAAGGATATGTAAAAGGAGCTAGAAATATACAGACTGAAGAAAAAAGACAGTGAGAACATGGCCCTACCTTCAATTATTTGAAGGGCTATGATACAGAATCAATCTTGATTTTCTTGGCCTTAGAAGGCAGGACTAGGAAAATGGGTCGAAGTTTCAGAGAAGAAGATCTAGGATCCTTGTTAAGAAACAAAATAAAAGAAAACAAAGCAAAAAAAAAAATAACACAAAAAACTCCTCAAACTTTCTAACACAGCTATCCCAAAATAGAATGAATTGCCTAGGGAAGTTGTGCTTCTCCCTTTCCCATTGATAGCTAGATGGAGATCTTATAAGTGGGATCCTTTTTTTTTCAATTCTGGACCTCTTAGAATAATTCTATCTTGTTATGATTGTAGTTCTACATGGTCTTCAAGGTCCCTTATGACTTTATCATGCTGTGATTCTTCTTTTTCACTCTCAATCCAAACTTTTTTTTCAGATATTATTTTAAAACAATGCCTAATATTTTCAGACACTTTTGCTAACTATTCAGTTCAAAATAGAATTTATAACAATATTTATACAGAGTAATCCTTAAAATTGTTTAAAGATTTTTGAGAAATTTAATGCCTTAATGGCTTAAAACTGTCCCAAGACTTTTAGGACACCCAAGAATTTTAAGGTTACTAAAAAGTTTTATATATGTTATCTCATTTGAAGATACTTAAAACTTAATGGACATTCAATTCACTTTCATGCCATTGACCATTGTGAAGCCTTAACCTTCTCTCCTCTTGTACAATATTTACCTATGTTCTCAACATTTAGTACTGTGCCTGATACATATTGGGAACTTACTAAATGTTTATTGACTAATTTCAAATTCCAACTAAAATTTTTCTTTTTCCTAAAAGCCTACCTCAGCTATCATTTTTATAATTCATGGTAATAGAACATTTTATGGTTTACTGAGTGTTTACCTAAGATGTATGTATGTAATAATATACCTCTGAGATATATGTAATAATAACATATATAATAAAACTCTGAGATACATGTAATAATAACAATAATATTAAAATAGTATTTATATAATACTCTAAGGTTTGAAAATCACTTTGCATGCTGTCTAATTTGATCCTTAATACAACCCTGTGAGATGGCTATTATTATACCCATTTTATACATTAAGCAGCTGAGATTAAAAGAGTTTAGGTGATTTGTCTAGTGTTGTTTGCACTAAGTGCATGAGGAAGGATTTAAACTGAGACCATTCTGACTTAAAGTAGAATCTCTTATCTCTCTATTTTACCTAGCTGCTTCAGTGCAACTATTGTTATCTTTAGTTTATAGGTGAAGAAACTGAGGTTCAGTGAGGTTAGTGTTGGACATAGTGACACAGCTCATGTGGTAAATGCAAGATTCAAACTACTATTCTACTTCCAAATCTAAAGCACTTTTAGTTTAGTTTAGTTCACTGACCACTCCCCTTATCTGAATAATAGAGTTTATAGCTGTTTCTTACACTTGAACTTTTGAAATTATTGTATATGTATTAGTTTCTATTTCTCAACTATTTTGCAAGTTTTCTGAAGGAAGGGCTCTTGTCTTATACTTCCTTTGTACCTCCCCTAGCACCTGGCCCAAAGCCAGGAACACAGTAAGTGTTCATTGGACATATATTGTTTGGTGATTTGGTCAGAGTGCCCACAGTTGGAAGGGGATTCTAGAGGCAGGTGGTGGTTGTTGTTCAACGTTTTCACTCCTGTCTCACTATTCATGAGTTTTCTTGGCAGAGATACTAGCATGGTTTGCCATTTCCTTCTTCAATTCATTTTTACAGATGAGGAACTGAGGCAAAGTCACATATCTAGTGTCTGGGGCCAGATTTGAATTTGTGAAGATGAGTTTTCTTGACTCCAGGCTGATACTATCCATATAGCCCCATTTAAATCCCTGGAAACCCCATTAAGTCCACATTATCATTTGGTAATTGAAGAAACTAAAGTCCAGGGTGGCTAAGTTACTTGCCCAAGGTCACAGAGATAGTAAGTCACAGTGCCAGAACTTGCATCTTAAGCCTCTGATGCTAAATCTAGTATCTTTTCCCCTGTACTTACTTTGTGCTGCTTTGTGTAATTCTTTGTTGAGATAAGAAAGTTGATTCTGTGGTTTTAAATTTAGTCACACCCATATCCAACCGCTTAAAAACTGTTCTGCTATGTTCAAATATGCTTAAGATGATCAGGCTGGCCCCTTTAAGAAGCTGTTTGACCCGAGGCAGCTGTGAAACAGCATGGCTTAGCAAAGAAGTGACCCATTACTGATTAAAAATTGAGAAATGAGGGGAGAAGTTAAGTGAATGAGCTTGGAACTTGGTTGCTAAGGTAACTTTTTCTTGATTGGAAAGAAACCATAGTAGGTTTGGATGAAGACTTTATGGGTGGAAAAGACACGCATACATACACATACAAATCTTTTCTGTTTCTGATAGAAAAGAGGAAAGATAAACAGGTAGAATCTAAAGGGGAAATGTGGTTTGAAGCTTTCCCTAAGAAAATTAAGCCAGCTCTCTTTCCTGAGGGAGACTGGCTAATTAGTGGGAGTTGAGAACTGGGCACTGATGCCAATGACTCAATTAACATAGGCAACAGGAGAAAGTAACAGAAGGGCTCTTAACACCTCTTGGGAGATTGGGGTGCTGGAGGAAAGTAGCAGGAAAGGACAGGCTGAGGGCCCCAGGGATTCTCAATTTCTGGAAACTCAATAGATTAGAAGAAAGTAAAAGTTTTTCTTCCTGGAAAGAAAATCTCAAGATAGGTTAAAGAGTGACTGATAAAAATTCATTTTAGTGAAGGTGTTAAACTTATTTCTAGTGCTTTGTGTTCCTTTAATTTTTTGCTTTATAATGTATTGACTTTCATTTGTGAAAAGAAAAAAAAAGAGTGGTACTCAGAGATTGCTAATGATTTATAGTGATATTTGAATTGCCACTCCTGTGCACTTAATCATTTTCTCACATGCATTATAGTTATTTGTGTTCAAGTCTCATCCCATACACAAAGCAGTTCTTGCCTTAAGGGCATGAAATGTATCCTCTTTCATCTTTGCATCCCCAGTGCCTACCACAGTACCATGCACATAGTAGATGCTTAAAAAATGTTAGTTGAAATGAATTTTTTATATAATAGGAATCAATTTTCTAGGAAAAGGCACACTTGCCTAAATTGTTATTCTACTTCATAGGATGATAGTGTCATCCCATCTGCTCAGACTTGCTCTTTGGAGGACCCAATTGCTCTCTTCATAGTTGAACCAATTTTGTTGGGAAGGGTGCAAGGTGATGGGAAAGCCTACCAAAACCACTAGAGAAGCAGAGGTAGAAGAGTGATATAGATAGCCATTGACTAAACTAAACTTTAAAAAGAGGTACAATAAATGGCACCAGGAGCAAGGAATTGAAAATGAATACCCAAAAGTGTAAAAGTTCTATATGCATAATGTTAATAATGTAAACCCTAAATGAGTTGCACCTGATAATGAATGCTAAGCACAGAAAAGTGATTTTCTAAAAAAATCTAATGCTTGAGGCACCCACCTCTCACATATGGGTGAATTGTTAGTTATCTCAGGCTCAAGTTATTTCAGGAATAAGTTATCCAGGTGCAAGATAATTTTGGGTTTCATATCTACTTGAAACAATTACTTTTGAGTTCCTACTGATATTTACTTTTGCTCTAGTTAGTCAAAAGATGCACTTTCCCCCCAAAGCAGTGGTATTTAATGAAATAATATGGTACAAAGTTTGCAATAGAATATTTCACTCATAAGTTACTGAAATAACTTAAGTGGTTAGTGATCTTTGAATAATCTTGGAGGAGAGGCCCCACAGCAGTTGTGGCAATCTTTCAGTTTTCAAAATGACCACATTATCTATAGAACCACAGAAAATGCATAGACTATCTAATGCAACTTGTACTTGGACGAGATTTCTTTATAGAAGAGTTTCTTAATTTTTTTTTTATTTATTATCCCATTTTACTTAGGAAATTTTTATGTGACTCTGGATATATAGGTATATAAAATAGGTATACAAACCAAATACTTATTGATAATAAATCATAATTTTGTGGCCCCCACATTCAGTTATGTGACTTAATCTGGCATCCTAAAACACTAGCCTTTGAATGAGTATCTCTAGTGAAGGTAACCTGGCTCCTGAGACAGATCCTTTCACTTTTGATATCTTTAATTTTTAGGGGTTTCTCTCTCCTCTCTTGCCCCCCATTTCAAGACTAAATTTGCTTCTTTATAACTTCAACCCATTGCTCTTAATTCTAACTTTTGAATCAAAGGAAAATAAATTTAATCCAATCCTACTTCTGCAAGATAACTGATCAAGATAGCAACTTCCTTAGTTTTTTCCATTAGTTCTCTTAAGGCATGATAATTTTTAGATACTTCACTATCCTAGATGGTGTCTTCTGTATGCTTTTTTACTTATTAGCATACACTATTGTCTTCATACTTAACTCAATTATCTATGCCTAGAAGACCTGATTCACTGAGACTAAACATACATTAATAGGTATCATCATTCACCTGGTGACACATAATATAATTCATTCAAAGATCAACAAGCCTTTATTAATCATGTATGATGTGCCAAGTACTGTGCTAGGATCCGAGAATAAAAAGACAAAAATGAAATATTCTCTGTCTGAAGGAATACTCATCACCTGGGCAAATATTTCTTTTCTTTTTATAAGGCAAATATTTCAATGCCATTGACATTCAGGGGCTAAATGGTCAGAGATCAAAGTCTCGCCATCAATTCATGCCTTTAAGCCCTATATGCATTAATTCTCTCCCTGTCCACTCTACAGCCACTTTCAGTCTCGCTATAAAATGGGGCTAATCATACTCAAGAGAATTTATCTCAGAACATCAAGTGCAATAAAGTACATGAAGCTCTTTGTAAACTTTAAGACTTTAGAAGCCTCAAGTATAGTTATGGAAATATGGAAAAATGTGTGTTTGTGTGTGTGTGTGTATGTGTGATTTCATCATAATGGGAAACTTAAGGAGTGGAGATTCACTTTACCATATATATCACAGGAGTCTGTGACTTAATAAATAAGTCTTAGGAAGATATCTAAGGAACTGAATGCTTAAATTACTTTTCCAGAGTCACTAATAAGTGTGAGAGTTAGGGTTTAAAAATGACTCTTCTTGTCTGGTAGTCCAATGCTTCATCTACTTTTTTATGATATTAATCAGCATTACTTATAAATTATTATTGATCAATATTAATTAGGATTAATTAATCAACATTTATTTTTGCTATGTGCCAGGCACTGTGCTAAATGTTGGAGATATAAAAGAGGAAAAAGACAGTTCCTGCCTTCAATAAGGTTACAATCTAATGGGAAGAGAAAATACAAATAAATAGATAGCAAACAAATGATATACAATATAAGTAGGAAATAATTAACAGAAAGAAGATACTAGAATTAATAATGAGTAAGCTTTCTGAAATGGTAAGTAACCAGCATCAAGTTCCCAACTGCCCCAAGACCAGTCCCTTATGCTGAGGCTCTATATTCAACTGAATTGTAGCCCCTAATTCAAACTGTTTATAGCAGTGAGGTTTTATCTATTTGATTGGGTTAGAAATCTTTAGCAGGGGACCCTCCTGGCTCACATTGACTCTTCTTCCACTTATACTTTGGCCTTCAGTTTATAACCCCAATGCCATAGAAAACTTCATCTCTGCTTCCCCTTCAGTACCTTGTCTATCATCCAAATATCTGCTTAGGTGTTACATAGATTATGACCAGACCCACCCATACTTTTTTAGGAGCCATAGCTAATAAACAGGGACTTGGAGCATCTAATGCCAATATCTGAAATCAGCCTTGAAGATTTAGAGTACTGCTCTTAGATGACTATGCTATAACACAATAATATTACATATTACAGCTGGAATGTACCTTAGGAAGAACTCGGTCCAATCCTCTTATTTTATAGATCTGGAGGAGTTAGTGACTTGCCTGAATTCATAAAGGTAAGAAATAAATTAGGAAAGGGGTACCCATTCTTTTAACAGAGACCAATGTCATGATACCTTATGGCTAAAAATTTCTAGGCTAATGTAGGCACTACTGTGTATTAGAGGAAGCACTGACTTTGAACTTGATGTAATTAGATCTAGATTTTGCCTCTGTTATAGGTAGTAATTAGCCTATGTTATCTTGGACAGTTACTTAACCTGAGCCTTAGTTTCATAATCTATAAAATGAAAGTTTTGGTTTAGATGATTATTTCAAGAGCTATTCTAGCTCTAGACCTATGAATGATCTTATGTTCTTATCCATGCTAAAGTTAGATAGGACCAAAAATGAGTTGTGGATATCAGAACAATGTTCCCCAGTCTTATTAATCTATGTAGTGAATGCCTTTGATTTATATCCAATAGTCATTGAACCAGAAGACCTGGTTCAAATCTCTTATCAGGCACTTAAAATTTGTGAAACTGGACCTCAGTTTCCTTATATGTCAAATGAGAGGTGGTTGGACTCCATGATCTCTACAATGCTTTTCAATTTGAAATCTTTGATCTTATGATCTTTGCCTTTTCTGGCACATTTTAAAATGTGGGGATATCTCAATATTCCCAAAGAAGATTTTTAAATTTTTGCTTTCTTCCTCTGAATTGAAAAAGCCTGTTTGAGGGTGCCAGGATGCCAGCATGCATCAGCTAGTCCAGGAAAAACCACATCGACAGGAAATTACCTTAATAGGGTGAAAATTAAGAGACAACCAACGGCACAGCCTGTTTCCAGGATACAGGCGGTGTTTTCACACCTTAGCAATTATTCTCTTTGAATCAATTTGGTGGTCTTTAAAAAAAAAGATAGAGAGAAGGAGAGACTGGAAACTAAAGGGAAAAAAAAAACTACGATAAAGGCTTAGAAAATATTTAATTTTATCTTAATAAGGAAGTGGTTATTCTCTCCAATACTGAATAGAAAATGAATATAACCAAGGACTTTTTCAAGGCTTTTTTCTATTGTGTGGTACAAATAAAATTATTATGAGCTTCTAGTCTGGAAGGTTTTATACCAAATTGAAGGTCATACAGAAGCCTAAATGTTTGGATCCCTTTAAATTAAAGACTCAAAACCTAATGACAAATATATGACCAGGGTAAAAAAAATGTAGCAGATGTAGTTGATGCATGGGATCAATCAAGTAATTAATAAGCATTTTTTAAGTTCTTGGCATGTACCAAGCACTATGCTAGGTACTAAGAATACAGATACAAAAAACCCCCCAAAAACAAAACAATCCCTCTTCTTAAGAAATTAGGAAAGAATAGATTCAAATGTATTATGGTGTAATAGAAAGATTTTGTAATAAGATTATTTATATTGGATAGAGAAGGAGATTTTACCCAACTCTTCTGTTAACAAGGGGGAGTTTAACTATATTGGAATGACATTTGTCCATTTCTAGTCTTGACAATTTCCTCTTTTAAATGATTCCTCTAAGAGCTTCTGACAATGTTGATCGACGTGTATTTATCAAGAGTCCACTATGCCCCAAAGACTATTGCAAGGATTGGGGATAAAAATAGAAAGAATGAAATTCCTTGGGAATTTTCCCAAGGAGTTTATATTTTAATGGAGACAAATACAAATATATACAAAATAAATATTTTAAAAAAGAATAAATATAAATAAATGGATGCTATAGAAGGAAAGTATTAGCATTTGAGGGATCAGGAAAGTTTTCATGTAGAAGATGGTGCTAGAACTAAATTTGAAAAGAAATGAAAGATTTTTTGAGGCAGAGGTGTGGAGGGGCAAGCTCAGAGGTCGTATGAGGGATGGGAAATCGTTTATGGGGTATGAGAGATGGAGAAAAGGCCAGTTTGATTGAATTACACAGTTTGGGGGGATTAGTGATGTCCACTGAACCTGTAAAGACATATTGGATGATGCAAGGGTTTAAGAAGGCTAAATAGAGGAGTTTATATATGATTTTAGAGGTAACAGGAAGCCATTTCAGTTTACTGAATAGGATAGTGACATGGTTAAATTTGGGCTTATGGAGAGTCATTTAGGCAGCAGCATGGAGGAAAGTATATATTGGGGAGAGAGACTAGAGACAGGAAGACCCACTCAGAAGTTGATTAAGTAATCAAGGTATGAAATAAGAAGAGCCTGAATTTAAAGTATAGAATATGAATGTGTTTTTTGAGTGACTTGTAACTCTTTTTAAGATTCAAGTACTATCTTCTATAAAAGGATTTACATGGCTCCCCCATTTAGTAGGGCCATCTGACCATTGAAATCTGTTTTGTTGTTTTTTTTTTTTTAATATTGAATCTATCCTGTATTTACCTGTTTACCTATTTATTAATTAGTTGCATCCTTCAGAAGAGTGCAAATTCTTTGAGGGCAGGTACTATTTCCTTTCAATCTTTTTATCACTAGAATTTAACTAATACATAGTGTTTGTTTAGTAGATACTTACTGAGTGCCTGAGAGAGTGGAACACATTTAAAGCAGTTAAAGCCTCTTATTCATCTACCCAAGAATCTGAACCTTGTTTGTCCTCTCATTTTTGCTATGAAGTGCATTAATTTTAGAAGAAACAGAAGCCAAATAGAGTAATATAGAGAGTACTCCTGTTCCTGACTATTTACTTTCATTTCTTCTTCATGTACTAACTGTATCTTGGAGGAAAACAAACTAACAAAACCAACCAAAATAAACCAAAAAGCTCTCCCCACCCTTCAAAAACCCCTCCAAACAAAACAAGATAAAACCTCAAAACTGATTCTATAGCATTTTTCACAAGTCTTAGGAAGTTTGGAGCTTTATAAAGCTTTCTTGATATGGCTCTTAATGTCTGCTGCTACTCTTTTGTGTTTGTTCTTTGATCATGTGCTCCTTTTAAAAAATCTGTTTCTTTTTCTTCTGTCTTTGCAAATATGATTTTGAGTTCCATAAGTACCAACAATAGCCTCCTTGGAGATTTTTTTAATTCAATTTTTCAGTCATGTCTGACTCTTTGTGATCCATTTGGGATTTTCTTGGCAAAGATACTGGAATGGTTTGCCATTTTCTTCTCCAGCTCATTTCACAGATTAGCAAACAGGAATAAACAGGGTTAAGTGACTTTCCCAGGGTCACACAACTACTGTGTGTCTGAGGCCAGATTTTAATTCAGGAAGATGAATCTTCCTGACTCTGGACGCATTTAGCTGCCCTGACATATATAAATATGTAAAAACATAGATAAACACACACACACATACACACACACATACACACACACACTTTATCCTCCCCTATCAGTCATAGTCAAGTAAAGGAGTAATTTGCTGACAGATGATAGGATTTAGAACTATTAGAAATCTCTGGGGCAGCTTACCCATTTTTCATAGGAAGAAATAAATATAGAAAGGTTAAAAACTACAACAGGCTCATGAAGGATGAAAGTAGCTGTATTGAATTTAGAACCTAGATTTTCTGATATTATTTCCTGTTGTCTTTCCATTTTATCATGTGGCTTGGGACTTACCTTTATGAAGTAATTAAATATCCCATTTGTTCATTAAGCATTTATTACTTGCAAGGTATTGTGCTTGAACTGGAATCAGGAAGACCTGGATTCAAGTCTGCCATGGGATATATACTAACTTTATAACCTTGGGCAAGTGGTTTAACCTATCACTGCCCCAAGGAAACATCTAGGACTGTGAACATTAGTCTATGTGTTTCCAAGAAAAAGGGTGCTCCTTTGGAGCTCCACATAACACTAAAATTGGAAAAAAAAATATAGCTAAGAAAACTTAAGCAATGGACTTTCCGAGACCAAAGGAGGAATTAGAAATTATGTATTCCCGGATGCCTTTAATTAGGACCTCCCAGAGGTGAAGGCATTTAAAACCATATTTCAATGAAGCTCTGCTAAATGACATGAATTCCTGGTCATTTAAAATTTAAGTTAATTAAGAACTCCCTCCCCCCCAATGGGAATAAACTCTTTGATGTATTAAATGAGTTAGCAAAAGTCATCTTTCCATCAAATGGCTGGATTTGAGTGGGAAAATCAGATACAGATAGTCTTCACTTGTATGAATGGAAGCTGCTCTTAGAAGCAGATATGAGAATTCAGAAATGGGATTTTTATTAGGTGCCTGAGCCCATGCCATTTTCTATCTAAGCTGAGTTGGGTGAAGACAATGAAAATCACACAGAAAGTAAGAGCAAATTATTACTATATGGTTGGGAAATCACTGCTATGCTAGAATATCACTGTGGTATCCTGAGACTCTGTGGTTCTTTGAATTGTGCTGATGCTTATGAGAGATCGCTTGTAGTAGTCAGTATGGTTTAGTCAGAGGGAAGAACTTAAAATTTATAGTTAGGAGATTCCAAGCTCTGACATTTACTAGAGGTGTCATCTTGGAAAATTCATTTTATTTCCTGAAGCCTCTATTTCCCTATTTCTAAAAGGAAGGGATTGATTAGATTATCTCTAAGGTATTTTCTAGCTCCAATATTCTGAGTTGGAAAGAAACAGTAAAAAGTACTACTGCAAGAAAAATCAATGAATTCCTCCCATAGGATTTGGTTTAGTATCATAGGTTTTCACCCTTCATAGATTCTATTGCTTTAATCATTCCTTCCATCTTGGCTCCCTGTCTGGTCTGCCCTACTTATATACCACTGTTTGGCCAAAACTCCTCTCTATTTCCTCCCCTTCTCCTTTCTGTTTCTGTTTCCTTTATAGGAATATAAGCTTCTTGAAAGTAAGAATTATCTTGTTTTCTTATTTTTATATTCAAAGTGCTTGACATGTAGTAAGTTATTAATGAATTACCTATCAATAATCTCATTCTTTCCCTTATTTATACTTTGTTAATTTTGTATTTAATTTTAATTATTAATTTTTTTAGATTCTAGACACATTTTTGTGCTTTATTCTAGTGGTAAATGTTGGCATGTAACTGACTCTTCTCTAGTACCATATTGTCTTCTAGTATACCACCTTTGAACTTTTAACTTTTTTAATTCAATTTTAAAATTTAAAAATGCAATACTATTTATGAAACAGTAAAATCAAGCATCAATTCAAACCAGGCACACTGTGACTTATGATCTCTGGAGGTTGAAACAAAATAATTAAAATATCAATAATTCTCACAGTTGGAAGGAACATTGGAAACTATCAAGTATAGACTATACTGGAATGTTAATCCCTTTTACTATATGCCTGACAAGTGGTCAGCTCATCTTTGAAGATTTCTAGTGGAAACAGGGAACTTATTGCCTCTCCTGAGAGGCCATGCCATTTCTTCATTTCTAGTTTGCTCTAATTGTTAGGAAACTTTTCTTTAGTATGTATGTAGTACAATAATTGGATGCTCATTTGGCACTTAATAAATGTTTATTGTTTGACTTATCAAATTGAATATTGCTTCTTTTAAACTTCTATCTTTTGCTCCTTGTTCTTCGTTTTTCTGACAAGCTTTTAAATACTTGCAAATAACCATTATATACTATCTGTTTTCTCTCTCCAGGCTAAACATTCCTGATGTAATAAAGCAATAACAGTAACATGCCATTCTATATTCAATATAATTCAATTCAGTTAATATCTTGAGTGTCTGTTATATAAAAAGCAATTCTAGAAACTGGAGACAAAAATCTAAGTAAAATATTTTGGTCTTTGCTATTGAGGAATTTTGTTGCTATTGAGTCTTTTCAATCATTTTGACTTTACATGACTTCATTTGGTTTTTGTTGTTGTTGTTTTGCTTTAGTTTGTCATTTTCTTCTTTAGCTCATTTTACAATCGAGAAAACTGAGGCAAACAGAGTTGTGTCCAGGGTCACAAAGCAAGTAAGTAATTGAGGTCAGATTTTGAATTCATGAAGATGAATCTTCTTGACTTCAGGTTCAGCACTAACTACTGTGTAATTGAGTTGCCCATGCATCAGCATGGCAAGATCCAAACTGCTTTAGGTGGTCAGAGAAAGGAGGTAGAAGGCTGGAGCTGGTGGGAGAGGGGAGAGAGGAGAGAATTCAGGACAAAAAGCTTTGTATAGGGGCATTTATTTTTCATCTTCCAGGATGAATAGAATTTTAACATATGGGTATAAGTCCATTATTATTTGTGGGAGGAGGGAGAGCTTGCCAAGAAAGGAAAATAAATAGTGAAGTCATAAAAATCAGCATGGAAAAAGAAATGTGAACTAGAATAAGAAATTCAAAGGTATTGATGAGGCTCTTGATTCTAAGTCAATGGCACAGAATATTGGAGTTGGAGTAAAGGAATCCTGAGTTCAGCTCTTAATTCTGACACTTAAAAACTATGTAATTATGTTCTTTCCTGAGTAGACTAGGAATTTGCATTGTGGGCATTCCCTGATAGCCATTGGGAATTCTGGAGTCCCTTAGGAAAGAGCTGGGCTCTGTGAATGTGCCAAAGAACTAACTCGAAAATCCTAAACCACTGGTTCAAATTGACTACCACATGGTGGGTAATTCAGATAGTACATTCAGCTAACCAAACTCCCTTGCTGGATAATTAATGCAGTGACACACTGTCTTCCTATGTGTAGGAAAACAGAGCCTGGGCCACAAGTAAATGGTACTTTTGGAACTATTTGGTAATTGTGTCACACCCATTAAAATTCTCATCTCTGTTCTAGTTTTATGTGATCCCAAAGGAAAACATATTTACTTTATACATGAGGCACATTTATTTCAAGAAAAAGAAAGTTAACAGAATAGGGTATAGAGACTCCTTAAACAGCTGCTTGATGCTCAGCTAAAAGATTAACCATCTGTAAGCTTAACATCAGCTGCTTCATTAATGACGGAGTTCCCACATTTATTCTTCCTGAGGGAACAATGGTAATAGGTGGATCAATAGTAATAGCTGACCTTAAAGAGTTATGCAAATGTAAGTTATTATTATTGTTATAACTCACCAAGTAATCGTTATCCAATGACTGTATGTCAGATTGTATAGATATATTGTAAAAATGTAGTTATATGTATATGTATGTTCTTAAGCAAACCTTTAAGTTAGAAATAAAGGGTTAGACCATAGCTTGTTGGGACAGTCTCTTATTTCTATCTTGCTTCTATGTTATGACATTTTGTTTCTGTGATAAACATGTTAAGAGCACCCATGAAAAACTCCTTAAGATGACTATTGGTCCACTTTTATCAAGCTCACATATACAGAGATTTGTAGTACTTAAGTTAGATGTTTTATTTTTCACACCAATGCTGGGATGAAGATTATATGTTGTTATCACCATCTAATATATATGAAAAACTGAGGTTCAATGAATTAATGGCTTATTTTGAACCAAATATCAAATAAGTGATAAGCTAGGATTTGAACATGTCTGTTTCTGTCTCCTTTCCCTTTTCCTCTCAATACAAACTGTAAATTCTAATGGATTCTTGTAGGATAAAATATAAGCTCTTTTTTTTTTCCTTTTTGATCATCTTAAGCCCTTTACAACCTGGCTTCTGTCTGTCTTTCTAGTCTTCTTACATGTTGTCTATACAAACTCTATGGTCTAACCATATTGGCTTACTTGTTCCTTACACTATGCTCCATCCCACATCTCTGTGCCTTTGCATTGACTAACCACTGTTTCTGGAATACTCTCCCTCTCAATTACCTCCTATTAGAATCATTGACTTCCTTCAATACTCAGTTAAAATGCCATTTTCTAGAATTTACTTTTCCTAATGCCCTTAGCTATTAGTGCTTTCCTTTCTAAAGTTACTTAATACTGGGTATGTATGGATGCCTATTTTTATTTACATGTCAGCTTTCCTATTAGAATGTGCATTCCTTGAGGGAAGGGACTATTTATTGTTACTTTTTATTCCTATCCTTAGCATGGTTCTTGGTTCATAGTAAATGTTTATTAAATGGTTGGCGATTCATTAATTTATTGATTCTGACCCTAGACTCAATTTCTATTGCAAACTATTTTAGATTGGTGAATTATAGAATACCCCAACAGAATTACAATATTTGTCTAATTTAATACAGAAGCCTTGTCTCTCTCTTTGACTTCTTTACTCCTTAATAGAGACAGCTAGGTGGCATGATAATGATAATCATAATGGAATTGAAATCAGCAAGACCTGAGTTCAAATTTTGCCCCAGATTTTTACTAGTTGTATGACTCTGGGAAATTCATATCTTTTTTGGTCTCAGTTTCCTCACCTCCAAAAGAAGGAACTAACAGAACCTATTTAAAAAGGTTGTGAGATACTGTATGTAAACCACTTATATGTAAAATGCTTTGAAAATGTTAAGATAACCAAAAAATTGGTAGCTATTTTTGTTCCATGACTAGGAAAGTTTTGTCTCTTTATCCTTTGGTTTTGAATGATTTTTTTTGAAGGAGGGGAGGCACTAGACAAATGTGATTAAATGAGTACAGGGATGACCTTCCCCAAAGCAGTAGACTTCATGTTGTATTGTGCTAATAACTTTCTAGCACTCAAATTACTGCTCTCTGATGCTATCACCCTGAGTACTCCTTTTTCTTCTTTTGAGTATATATAACTATCATCATTAAACTACTTGGATAGCATAGATGTCACATGGAAACATCCTATGAGGAAGTCCTTTCCCTGGTTTTATCCTATCCAGTCCAATGTGGTCTTATCTTTAAAAAAATCAATATTAATCATAGTAGCAATGGTAGAATTGATATTTGGCCTATTGGTAAGAAGATGAGTTTCACATTTCCTCCAAATAGAGTTTGTAAAAAACTGAGTGAAACATGCTCTTAATAGATAATAGGGGATAAGAATTAAACATTCTTATATGAATGGAAATAATAACATTTTATTTTTATATGGTACTTCAAGCTCTTCAATGTCTTTCACGATAAATTAGTGGAACTTCACAACGGTCTAGTGAAGTAGGTGATATAATTAATCTCATTTTACAGATAAGGAAATAGAAACTCAGAGAAATTCAGTGACTTGTTCTTGATTTACCTGAGATAACATTTAAACCCATGCCTTTTTGATTTTATTATCAGCTTTTTAAAACTATCCTAATATTATTATTAAAAATTTTTGTTGATAATAACTATGTTTCATATGATAATTTTATACATTTATTTTTCAATATATGATTGTATTCTTTCTAAGAAATATTATTTTAAATGTAAGAGCTATATTTAATTCATCTTAATTTATTAAGCTCTGACAATGTGTCAGTTACTGTATTAGCCCATCTACTATAGTGGAGAGAGAGCACAAAATATGACATCAACAGACATGGATTTTAATGACCAAATCTGTGGTCATAGGTAAATCATAGGATTGTTGTCCTAGAGCTGGAAGTGATCACAGAGATAGAAGTGATACGCTAGAAAAGAGGCCTACATTAGCCATCCATCTCCTGACCTCATGTATTTTCATTGGCTGCCTCCCATTTTACAGATGAGGAAATTAAGACCCAGGTACCAACGTTGCTTGGATAGTGTTAGAGGCAGTATTTGAATCCAGGGCCTTTGACTCAAGCATCAGTTCTTTTCATTTTATTTTGCTTCTTCACATTTAACCTCTCTGGGTCTTACTTTCCTCATATGTGAAAAAGGATAATAATATATATATAGCATTCACCTTCCTAATGTGAAGATCAAATAAAATAATCTAGGGAAAACACTTTGCAAACTTTAAAATGTTAGGTAAATGGAAGCTATTTTCATTACTAAATACCCAACACATGCAAAGTAGTCAATATAGAATATATTGTGTTTAAGATTTGTTTTTTAAGGCTTACCAAATACTTGTTATACATTAATTTGATTCTCACAGAAAACCTGTATGGTAGGCAATAGATATATTTCTATCCCCATTTTACAGATGAGGAGATTAAAGTTCAAAGAGGATATTTGATTTACTCATGGCTATTTTGATAAAGCTAGAATTTGAATCTTCATGTCTTCTGATTCCAATTATGTTGTTTTCCCTATTATTTCATCTTGAAAAAAAATTTTTTTGATATAATTCATGGCATCAGGAATTTGGGCTTTCTCCATAACCTAACAAACAAAAACAAACCAAGTTGCTTACTAGATCACCCCTGGTTTCTTGTCCCTTCTGTCCCCTTCTTTACTTACTTAGACCTTAGTAAGAAATGTTCCTTAGTCTGTTAGTCCAGGTCATAATATAAACAGAAATTGTTACATCCCAACCCCCTCCAATATGTCACTAAAGTTTTCTTTCATCCAACTCCTAGGCCATCTCTGATCTTCATTCACATTTTCTACCAGCTGGTCTATTTCACTATTATTTTGTTTCCTGTCAGTCAACTGTAGGATCATGGCAAAATTAACATTTTCAAAGCCCACACTTAGATCATACACACTGATCTCTTTTTTATGCGCAAAGGAATACAAATATGATAAGTGTTCTTTTAATCAGGTGAACTAGTAATTCCTCCTCTAGTGCTTGAGAGGGTTTTATTTTAATTAAGGCAAAAAGTTCATTTGTCATGATCACTCTTCTTCCCTCTTCTATATCTTAATATCCTTCATCCCCATCCCCTTACTCCTTTCCATTTTCCTTTTCTACTCTATATAACCAAGTACTCATATCTTGGATTCTATCCCTGCCATCTTTCCTTCTGTACCCCACTAATCATCCTTTCTCTCTTTCTAATTTTTGATTTTCATCTGCATGTTGGTATTATACCTGAAGCCAATAAACACGTTCACTTCTCTCCCATTCTTAAAACAACAACTTCCCCTATCATCCTCTCTATGTATAGTCTTATCTTTCTCCTTTTTTTACAGCCAAATTCCTAGAAAAAAAATTGTTTACACTTATATTAACTTTTTTTCCTCTAGATCATTTCTTAACCCCTTATAATCTGGCTTCCTGATTCCTCTTTCCCTTTTTCTATTCTTTCTTGAGTTCTATTATCTACCTTATCATTACCATTCTCCTCTGCTAATCATCATGTATATTCTGTCCCTTAACTGTGGGGATGGAACAACTAGATGGCACAGTGGATAAAGTGTCAGACCATGAGTCAAGAAGACTCATCTTCCTGAGTTCACATCTGGTGTCAGACACTTACTAGTTGTGTGACCCTAGGCAAGTCTCTTCATCCTTATTTGTTTTACTTTCCTCACCTGTAAAATGACCTGGAGAATGAAATGACAAACCGCTTCAGTATCTTTTCCAAGAAAACTCCAGATAGGGTCATGAAGAGTACTGAAATGATAGAACAACAACAGCAACAATAACAACTGGAGTTATACCCTAAGACTCTAAGTTCCCTTCTTTCCTCTCTTTCCATGACCTCACATTGTATTAGTTCAATTATGAGCTCTGTGCAGATTGACTCCTACATCTCTCTATCCAGCTTTAATTTCTTTTGCATCATCAACTAACTGTTAGTTTCCATTGGATGCCTTGTAGATATCTCAAGTGTATTTCCAAAATAGAATTGTTTTCCCTTCTTACTACAAACCAATCACTTCTCAACTTTTACTATTTTCTTGAAGGGACCTACCATCCTTCTATTTACCCAGGCTTACATTCTCAGAGTCATCCTCAACTCTTTACTCTCCCTGATTCCCCATGCCCACTCAATTGCTGTGTGTTGTCCATTCTACCTCCACAACATTTCTCAGATGGTTCCCTTTCCCCCTGCCATTCATACAGTTTTTACCAAAGTTCATACAACTACTTTGGTTCAGGTCCTATAAACCTCTTATTTAGACTGCTGCAAAACCGTCCAAATGATCTCTTTGTCTCAAATCTTTTCCTACTCCTATACCCATCTTCATCAGTTCTCTTCAAATCCCTAGTTCCTTTCAAATATTATCTCAAATCTTACCTCCAAGATGACATAATGGAGAGAGCGCAGAATTTGAAGTAGGAACCAAGATAGTTTGGTTCTTGAATCCACCAACTACTATGAGATTTTTGGATGTTATTTCATTTTCTGTGTCCTCAATTTCCTCATTTGTAAGATTAGTAGATTGGGTTAGATGATTTCAGTGGTACTTTTCAGTCTAATAATATGTGATTCTATGAGAACTTGGTGGAAACATCATGAACTGTTTTTCAACCAAGACTATTTCTATTCTCTGCTGGCACATATTGGTACTACTATTAGGATCTTGTGTTGTGGTGCTCTTTTGATAGTCTTACCTCCTCACCAATCCTTAAAGGAGTGAAAATATCTAAGGCAAGACAATGTCAATAGTGAAATTGAGTCAGGAGTAGGAGTGGGCTGGGTTTTGACCTTTCAGGAGTTGGTGGGGGTGATGAGGTTGAGAAAGTGAGCACCACAGAAATATGAGATAGAGATGATGGTTGTATGAACCAGCAAGGGACAACAGCAGCATCAGGAAGGAAGTTTGTACCCCTCAGATGTTGGTTGACCCCTTTGGATATAGTCCTATTTATCCTGTGCTAATTATTGCTAATTACTGCTTTCTTCTTTTCTATATGATGCTCTCATGATTCCTGGGACATTTCTAGAATTTGAACCTTTCTTCTAACTCATTCTCTTTCCCTTGTTCCTTTGAAAATGACTAGACTCTTTCTACCAGGGCGTGATTATCATTGTAATCCTTCTTTGCCGAGCAATTTGCCCAAGAAGCCTATTGTCCTTTTTCACTACTGCAATACCATTTTCTTTTCATAAATCACCTCATTAAATATTTAGAGAGAAAAATCATTCCTTACATTTTATCCAAGGAATATTTATATCTCTTTAAATGGTTCACAATTTTCTAAAATTGCTCATTTTCAGAAAGCTTCACATTGATTTTTAGAACTTTATTATTGCACAGAACAGCAGTGTGCTATGGAAGATTGGAGAGATGTCCTCTGAGTCAGAGTGAACTGAGTTCAGCTTCTGCCTATGACACAAAGTGATTATGTGATCCTGGACTAATCATTGAAATTCTCAGTCCTCTAGGAAAATCTTTAAGAACATAAGCTGCAGTGGCTGTTCTTCATTGGTGGAAGAAGTTTTCTTACCAGGAGTTCTTTGTATCAATGAGATTAGAAGCCTGGAATGAAAAAATAGTACAACTCTTTCCCCAAGTCAGGTTTATACTATGCCATGTTATCTTCCTTTTTTCCTCCTTTTTTTTACTTACTTAGTGATTCATTCTATTTCAGCCTACTGCTGAGAGAGGTTAAATAATTTGCCTGATGTCCCACAGCTAGTAAAAATTCCAGAGCTGGGATTTGAACCCAGGCCATCTGACTACAGATCCAAAACACTTTCTACTGTGTCATGTGTCTTAACAGTATGCATTGGGAGAGGGAATTTTCCACACCAGGAGTTCCCTACCCTGATGAAATCTCTCATCTGAACTCCAACATCAGCAACAAAATGCTATTTTCCTTCCAAGTTTTTTGATAGTCTGTGTCAGGAGGCTCATTTTAAGGAACTCTAAGACAGTTTTTTGGAATAAGCAGAGCCTAGGAGAATAAATGTGCTACCACCATTGTTTCATTTGGGAATTGCAAATCTAGGTTTTAGTGTGTTAAACTATTGGATTGGTTGTCACTAATAAGGCAACTATTCCAGATTTCTTCATAATCTTCTGATGGGGTAAGAGTCAGGTCAGGGCCCTGATTTAGGCACCTAGGGCTAAGTTTCAGGATCCATTTTCTAATTTAGCTTTATTGCCTCACAAAGAAGCAAGGATTCTCTGAAGTTGCTTCCTTTTGTCCTTTACCTGGTTGAGAAGAAAAACACCTGCTTCTTTCTTAACCTCCCTAATCTATTTGCTCAATATCATTGAATATGCCAGAAGGCCTATCCCTTTGGTTTGTTTACAGGATGTGATCTTCCTTGTGTTATTGTCTAGTAGTTGTATTTGTAAATGCTAATTGTGAATGTCTTCCCCTCCATTTAATTGTATTTTATTTTTTTCAATGACATGTAAAGGTAGTTTTCAGCATTCACTTTTGTAACATTTCAGTTTCAATATTTTTCCCTCCTTCCATTGTTAACCTCTTCCCTCACCAAAACAGTGAGCAATCTAATATAGACTATACATATACAATCATTTTAAACTTATTTCCACATTAGTCATGCTATGAAAGAAAAATCAGAACAAAAGGGAAAAATCATAAGGAAAAAACAAAAAAAGTGAAAATAGTATGCCTTGATCTACATTCATTATCCATAGTTCTTTCTCTGGATGTGGATGACATTTTCTATTCCAAATCTATTGGAATTGTCTTGGATCACTGTATTGCTGAGAAGAATTAAGTCTGTTATAGTTGACTGTGAATGTCTCATAGTTATTTCACTGACTGGGAGGCCAAATCCTAACTGAACTCTATAACAAAGAAATCAGAGCACCTGAGTTGTAGAAACTCAATCAATTGGGAGAGTTCTGCAAAATTCAGAGATGAAACTAATAGAAATAAGAATTTTGAAATCACAAGAGACTAATTGAATAATCTAGTTCAAGCTTCTAACCAGTCTAGAAATTTGATGACACTTCCCTAGGTTATTACCCATTCCTTTGGTCATAAGGGATCAATCAATCAACAAGCTACAATAATTTTAAAGTATGTACTATTTGTTAAACACTGTATCGGGGATTTGGGATTACTAAAACAAGCAAACAAAAATAGCAAAATAATTAAATGCTCCCTGCTCTCACTGTGGTTATATTTTATGGAGAAAGCAAAATGTACATATGAAGAAGATACATAAGTAAATATAAGGTCATCAGGAAAATGATCAGTAAAGTGATCAGTGATCAGGAAGGGGAGTAGCACTTACATGAGCATTGAAGGAACTAAGGATTTTAGGAGGCAGAGGTGAAGGCAAAGTGCATTTGAAGAATGGTAAACATTTTTCCAAAGGTAAGAGACAGGAAATGCAATGCCATGATTGAAGGATATCAAGTAGGCTACAGAATCAAGTATGTGAAGGGGAAGCATATGTAATAAGTGTGAAAGGTAGGCTGGAGCCAGATTATGAAGGGTTTTAAATGCCAAACTGAGGAATTTATATTTTGTCCAACAACCAAAAGGAACTTCTTAAGTAAGATGTCAGCTCTGTGCCTTCAGAATATCATTTTAGCAGATATGTGGACTATGGAGTGGAGAATGGGAAAACTACAGGCAGAAAACTGAGGAGGAGACTATTAGGTCACTTTAGGTGAGAACTGATGAGGGCCTGAATCCAGGTGGTAGTCTAAACTAGGATGGCATCAGAATGGGTAAAGATTGGGAAAGATCCTAGAGAAAGTGGAGAGGGAGAATGGACAAGAAGGATAATTGATTAGTTATGGGCATTGAGGGAAAACATAGTCAAGGATGATTTTAAGGTTGAGCTTTTTCCATTTTATGCATGTCCTTGGAAACACATTTTGTCCTCAAACTGATCTAATATTGTGAATAATTATATTTAATAATAACGTAACTTTATATGGAGTTTAAAAGTTAGCACATCATTTACATATATGATCTTATTTTATCCTAATAATAACATTGGGAGATACGTGCTATTATTATTCCCAATTTTACAGATGAGGCTACTGGAGTAGGTAGAGGTTCTTTGCTCAGGGTTACATATTAAATGTCTGGGGCTGACTTGGAACAGAGGTCTTCCTTTTTCAAAGTCTCAGACTCTATCCCCTGAACCACCTGGTAGCCTCCCAAGGCTTCTATTAACAAAAGTACCTTATTGGCATATCCCATGCTCACTGTAAAATATGAACTTTTTTTCTCAGTGTGAGAAACTTTTAGGGTATAGATAACTATTTTATTGATGTTCATCTCAGTCACCAAATTCAGCTTAACAGGGCTTAGCATAGAAGACTGGCTTTTACAATTTAGAGTTTGACTTTTACAATTTCACTTTACGGCTGGCTGGCTAGTCAGAAGCTCCACTCCTTGCAGACATTCATTCAGTTCTTGCTGGGCTCCAGATACGGGTCCCAAATTTCTTTCAAAAGTACACACTATATAGCCACATAAACCCCAAACAGGATATTCCTCTGAATTCTCTGCTTTTTAACCTGGCTTTCAAGACCCTCTACATTTTGATTTTCTTTACTAATCTGCCATTATTTCTATACATGAGCCCTCAACTCCTCAGTTTCTGTGAATACGCCATGCTAGATAACACCTATAGATCTTTATTCAAATTGGCCTATTCTCTACCTAAAATGCCTTTCTTTTCCTCCCCAGCTATCTATCATTAAATTCCTACTTCAGTTCCCAGCTACTTTATGAAGCCTTTCTTGACAGCACCAACAAACCACATTTTTCTCCTCTCTGCCAGATTCTTATAGTTCACATCAGTACTTTGTATTGACATTGATTGAATCAGAGATTTAGAACTGAAAAAAATGCAATGAACTGAAAGCAAAGAAACTTGGTTTGAAGTCCCTGTTCTGCTTCTGACTTACTGTATGATTTTGATCCAACTACTTCTATTTTATGGACTCAGTTTTCTCACATGCAAAATGATAAAGTTGTATTAAATGATGTCTAAATTTTCTTTCAGAACTGGTATTCTATGATTTTTCTAAAGTCAGTAGATTATCACTTTTATAGAATGGTAGAAATGGAATGTGACTCACATCATCTAATATAACCTTCCACCCGCTGTGGCATGAAGAGCTTTAATGACTTAACAGAGTATTAACAGTGCTTCTGTTCTGGCTAAGAGCCTTTAAAGAAATGAAGATCTTTTAAGTTCATCTCTCTCCAGTTTATTTCCACCAAGTGATCACACTTGGGGACTCTACTTTCTAGTTTAAATTCTATCTGACTGCTCTCTTTTGTCCCTTAACAGATGGAAACATGAGGCTATTCCCTTTGCCCAAGAATTATACTACTCCCTCATCTACATTTCTTCTTTCCTTATAGAAAGGACACTTTCCCTTTCTTTCTTTCTCTTTTTTCCCCAGCCATATTCCCAGCAAAGTCATCTATCCACTCAGCTAGAATTCTCTATACAAGTTTCTATAGGACCTCATGGAACCAACATTTTTCCCCAGGCCTTTTGTAACCCATAGTTTTATGCAGACAAGAACTGTTTAATTAGAAAAGACATCAAGTGGACTCTAGGGCCTTATCCTGCTTATTCTTTCCCAACATTGGCTCTGAATTTCCACTTTGATATTCCAAGAAGAATTCTTTCACTCGTGACTTTGTGTGCTGGTCCATCTCCCTTGTTTTCTCTGAATGATTGACCTGCCTTTTAAATTTAATATTATTCATCTCAAGTTTTATTAGTTTAGTTGTAAGGTTGAAAATGTGTTCGTTCTTTTACTCTATGGAATAAAAATTAACTGAGAATGCTGAAGTTATATCCATTAATAACAGTTTTAGAATTCTTGGATTTAAATTAAAGAATGTATCAAACTGTCCCACAATGAAGCATGCCCTATTTTTCTAAATAGTTATTATGCCTATCCAGAAACTCAAAGGACAGATGCTCCTGTTTTATGCAGACTGTCTAGTGACCCTCATAGATAGTCATAAAGATCTCTGTGAATTTCCTACCCAAACAGAAACTTTCCACTATTCCCATCATACTTGTCCTTTCCAAGTTTCCATCACCCAGATTTAAACAATTCTGCTGGCTGTTCTCCTCTCTGGCAAGTACATCTTAGCTGCCGTCTGATCTATCTATCCAATTCACCTTCCCTAGCTGCCTTAGGGGAGAGGAATAAGGAAAGCCACAAGCTGCCTCTTTGAGAATGCCATGGCAGCCACAGGCTCTAATATGAGAAGCTTGGAGAAGGTGTCATTTTTCACTCAAACTGACATTTAAGCTGTTTCATAAATATGAAATCAAACTAGTGGGTCCAGATGGGCTGCCGCCCCCTCCGCCTTTTGCAAGGAATGACAAGCTATTTACCAGCTTCAGAAGGGAGAATGGGAAAAAGAAACTCTTTGGCTGATGAGTCACAGGGGAAATGATAGATGAGTGATGAATGAACCAGTAATTTTTTTTCCATTTTTTTTTGGGCCAGGATCAGAAGAGAGTCACCACATGATGAGCACTGATCACCAAATGAAGCTACTGGTAGTTTTACTTAAAATATGACAGTCCATGAGACAGGCATTTTACTGTCACACTATAGGGAGCCACAATGAATAAGTGACAGCCTTAGTGTATGTGTACATACATATTGTCATTGCCAATAGGTCAGTTTTTACTCAAGACAACATCATAGATTCAGGAATTCCACAAAACAAAATTAGATGACAGATTTTAAAATTCAAGAGCTGAGGGCACTGGTATTTTAGTAGTCCAGAATCTCAAGTAGAACTCTAACTAGGGCAATGCACATAGGAATTTGAATACATATTTCCAAAATTTAGAGGGCATTAAAAGAAATTGTAATCCTTCAGCGAGTTAGAAGCAATTGAACTTAGTACCTAATTGAGAGGAATAACTAATAAAAAAAAGAAGCTACCAAATGACACTTACTTCCTTATCCTAGTGGTCAGACATAAGGTAAGTCCCTCCCTGACCTGGACAAAACTGAGGATAAATCTTATGGCTTTTTTTTGTTAAATTATTGCATAAGGTTCTGGGACCAATAATTGCTATGAGATTCCAGGCATGAGTTTTTGCACACTCTTTCAGGAGAAAGCCTTGCCTTAGTATTTCTAGAATCCATAAATGCATGAAGAAGAGCAGGAATCTTTGAACCAAATCCAGCTTTACCAAATCATGCCAGGAAAGTCATCTTCTATTACCTTACTGGAACCCTGAAGGCCTATGGTTACCTATATCACATTGAGGGACCCTATAGCAGCAGAGACATTGCTAGCCACATTACAATTCCACAGAGCCTCATTTTCTTTTTGGGAAAATAGGGAGGTGAAGGCTTTATTTAACTGGTGCTGAAAGGAACTCTGAAGATGATTATAAATCACCTCTCAATTACAGAGGGTTGTGATGACAAATGACTTTAATTTTTTTTTCATGTATAGCAGGGCCAGAAAGTGATGGAAAATTGAATTGTGCAGGACATCGATGTCATTGAGAACCTATCCAGAGATGACATGCATGTATTTTTAATGAACTTGACCCATGAGATGCACAGAATCTTGGAAGGGATACTTGAGGTCATCTGTACAGAACTCTACTGGGGAAGATATGTCTCTAAAACAGGAGCTCTTAACCTTCAAAAGGTCTGGAAATAAATTTCAAGAAATCTATGAGGGTGGATGACAAACAAGCAAGGCAGGCAACAAGTATTTTTTAAACATTTATATATGTCAGGCATTGGGGTACAACTACAGAAAAGGGAAGTCAGTCTTAGATGTCAAGGAAATTATTTTCTAATGAGAGAAGACAACACATAAAATAGAGTTGAAAGTGGATGTGGAATTCATACAGGAACATGGCAGTAAAACCCAGAGAGTCAGAAGCACAGTCAAAAGGGGAATGAAATAGGATTGGTCTGAACCCATCCCAAAAATGGAGACACTAAGAAAAAATTAGTCAATGGAGAAAAAAAAGGACCAATATGGCAAAGGGAAGTAAGGTAGATATGTTTGAAGAACAATCAATAATTTCTTGAATTTACAATATTTACATTAGGCTTTTACAATAGACCTGTGATTTCCCTGATGCAGAGAATTCCCAGAATAAAGAAATTCCCTTTATCAATGCAGATTACACAGGTCTTCCAGGTTCAAATTCTTCTATTTCAACTATGCCATGCTGACTTTACTGGCCTTTTGAAGGTCCACTTTTATATTTAATTACTTGCTAAAATTCCTAGTCCCTGATTTTACTACAAATACACTAAGAACTGGAACTGTCTTACTCTTTGTATCCTTAGTATTAGCAAAATATCTTGTACAGAATAGATACTTGATATATGTATTTAATTGAAGCCTGGCCAGGTACACTGTATGTATGTCTCAATATTCCCATAATAATATCCTTTCCATCCCCCACAACTAAATATGCAATGACTGTCAAAAAACATCTTAGAAAATATTTACAGAGATTGTTTTTATATCTCCATTCTTCTCTAAGACTAGAGGGCCCAAAACAATGGCCTTTGGAAGCAATATGCCAAGGGAATACATATACATCATAGCTGTACTCATGACAAAGGGATCCAAACAAATTGTTTCCACGGTCCCTTGATAAGATATAAGGGACAACTTGCTTCCAGGATATTTACTCTTACTGACTTCTTTTGGTGAGAGAAGGAAGGGCAGATACAAAATAATTTAGCCTTGCAAATTAATTGCTCTATTCTCCCATCTTAAGACCCTTTATTGATTTCTTTACTCTCCCACCCCCACCCCCCAAAAAAACCCTTCCTTTGAAGCAAATCTTCAAATTAGCATCATGCAAAAAATGAAAATCAAATGAGGTAGTTGTTTTCTTTTTTGCTTTGCTTCATTTTGGCTGTAAAGATAAAGACATAACTAAGAGGAAACAAAATAGTACTTAAGTAGAATCTAGATCCCAAGCCATTCTGTCATAATACTGGCCCTCATGTTGGTAGCATCTCTCTCTCTCTCTCTCTCTCTCTCTCTCTCTCTCTCTCTCTCTCTCTCTCTCTCTCTCTCTCTCTCTCTCTTTTTTTGCTTAGGCAATTGAGGTTAAGTGACTTGCCCAGGGTCACACAACTAGAGAATGTTAAGTGTCTGAGATCACATTTGAACTCAGGTCCTCCTGACTTCAGGGTTGGTGCTCTATCCACTGCGCCACCTAGCTGCCCTTGGTAGCATCTCTTTTCAAAGAAATGCAAGATCTGAATGAGAAAGAAAGTTTTGTCTTAGCTGGCTATGTCTGAAATCTAAGTTCAATTCTATAAATTTTTATTAAGTGTCCTGTGCCTATCTCTGAAATAGGGTACCCACAATACCAAAGATAAAAGCCTGTCCTCAAGGAATTTACAGACTAAGCATGCTAACCATGAAAAAAAATCCAATCCAAGGCAATATTTGGGAGGAAATACTGCAGCAGATCTGGGATCAAAGGACCTGAATTAGAATCTCAGCCCTAATGTTTAATATCTGTGTGACATTAGACAAGATCCCAAAGAACGCCTGAACTCTGTTGCTTCTGTAAAATGAGGAGGTTTGAATTGATGAATGACTTATAAAATTTGTCAACATTTGTCTAGAAAATTATGTTTTCCCCCTTCCAATTAATGTATTATTTATGTCTCTGATTTTCTAGAACTCTGTGGGGTAATTCATCAGTGTTCTAAAGGCATTTTTTAATTCAGACATTGCAATAAAGTTGAAAGTAACCCAGAAGACAATGGGATGATGTTTAGTAACACATGTATCCTGTGACATTACCATCTAAGAACTGTGTAAAGTAAGAAATGCAGAGGATGGAAAGAAAGAGAAAAGGAGAGACAGAAAGTATGACTAGAAAAGTCAGTAAATTGTAGATCGAGTATGACCCCTAAAAGAAAAAAAATGATAGTCAAGTTTACTTGTTCCATTGAAATGTATACATTAAAAGCACTAGAACAAGACCTCCAACACATTGGGTGGATGCCCTATGGAAGACTAATGGGAGAACATGGACAAGAGTCACCCAGAAATGCATTTAGATATTGTCATCTATTACATTAGTACTCACACTGATGAGTCAAAACTCCATGGATTTGTAGAATTAAGTAAGAAATTTACATTGTTCTATATACTCTCTTCAATTTTTTTGATATTTAATAGTTTTAACTTTTCTAAATCAGCACTGAAGAAGCTATTTTGCTCTTAGTGACTTTTTCTATAATGAGGGGTTATTTCTTGGTGGTAACTGTAATAATAGTTTAATTCATATAGTCTTGTAACCTAACCTACATAAGGTAGTTCATAAATCTGAAATCCATATTAGAACCATTGATTTTGCTGATCTTCATTTTTAAAATTAAGTATCTCTTTATTAAAATAGCATAACAACTTTTAAATAGCAAGAAGAAAATTGTCATTAAGTCAATTTTTTAAAGAAATAAAAAACCAAAAAAACCCCGAGGTATTGTCAAAGCCAACAGAAAGGCTATACTAAGTGAAGAATTGGATTGCAATTAGCATACCACTACCATAAAAGCATGTTAGGTCAGATGGAGAAATTTTATGTATCACATATTATTCATAGGCTCTCATTCCCTTCATAGGTCATTTTTCTAAATTGACTGGCATTTAATTGCTGACAGTAATTCCTTCCTACCCCTTGCCCATTTCTTGATTTTGCTTACCCTCTGAACTCTGACTTTACCATGCACAATGTGTTCTATACCTTCTCAGGTCTTTGATCCTTTAATTTTTACTCTTTGGATCTGGTCATTCAAACAGTTTCAAAGCCTCCTTGTCAAAGGCCAAAATGCTTTTGAATTTAAATCCACAATTTTTTATTGTCATTCTTCTGTTCTATGAGACTAAGTTCTCTCTGTATCTCTGTCTCTGTCTCTGTTTCTCCCTCTCTGTCGGTCTCCCTCTCTTTGTCTGTCTCTCCTTCTCTCTCTATCTGTCTCTGTCTCTCTCCCTCTTTTTTCTTCTTTCTTTCCCCCCTCTTTCTGTCTCTCTCTCCCCTCTCTCTGTGTTTCTTTCTATCTCTCTGTCTCTGTCTCTTTGTGTATGTGTGTGTGTTTTCTCTCTTTCTCTCAGTCTCTGTCTTTTTCTCTCTGTCTCTCTATGTTTCTCTCTCTATCTCTGTTTGTCTCTCTGTGTCTCTCTTTAGTCTGGATAAACTTAAGTGAATTTTTAGTTAGCACTGCTTCCCTTTCTAAATTGTCATAAGACATCCCTTTCATTCTAGAATTTAATTGGGAACTGATTCCAAGCTCACTATGCTACAGTTTGTAAAGAACACATTCTTTTTTTTTTTCTTAATTGGCACATTATTTATTCATCTTTAGTATTGTTGCAATTCCTCTGTTCTTAATCCACAGAATCTCAACGATCATACTGGCAAGTTATAGTCAATTCTCAACATTTTTATGTTTAACTTTTGTGATTTGTAATTTTATTAGTAAACTCAGTTTCACTTTTGTGTTGGCAACTGTGCATATTCACAGATATGCACTAAAGAAAAAAATTAATGTGCCAATCATAGTTTCCAACCTTGAAGGATGACTTCAGCACAATCAACCAGTTGGCTAGAGACATCAAAGCTGTTGACCTCATCTTTGATCACAGCCACAAAGTTAAATGTCAACTCACCTCTGCTATGCTTACATACTCTGATACCTCTAAGGATCTCAAATAGTGCATGAAGCAGCCATTGCAGATGGATTTTAAGATAGTATATCCTTCACAATCTCCCACATCATTTACCAGGGGAGAAGGACAAAGATTGAAGGTTATGATGAAACCTCTTCAGTAACAGGGTCTTCTGACAGCAGCAACTTAAGTCCCATCAACTTCTTTGGTTTTTAGAAGGCAACCAAGGAAGAGCGATTTACAGCAGTTTTATATACACTATCATATACTCATTCAGCCATCAGAAGGATGGTAAGTGGAAGGTAAGATTTAGGTAAAATATTTTAGTTTAATAATTTAATTTGCTGTATAGTATTTTAGGTATTGTAGATTTCATGTATTGTAAAAAGTGAATATTGTCTGAAATAGTTTTTTAATTGAGATGTTAGCACAAAAGGTCACAGAATTCTAGGGAATTATTAGTTAAAATGTTTTACATGTTACTGATTTTATTTCATATACGGCATTTTATGTATTATTTCATGGTTATTATTAAGAAAAGTGCATATTATCAGAACCAGTATTTTGTTATGAATAATTGTATGGAGAAAAGTATATTTTCTGCAATTTCTAGCAAACGATTACAATTTTTTGGTGGTTATAGGAAACTTCCTCCTTATTTTCTATAGATTTAATGTATCAATATTTCATTTTAAATTTCTATATCGTTATCTAGAAATGTTACCCTCATGAAAGTTGAGTATTGACTATGTTTGAATATTCTGGGATGTAGTTCATATGGATCTAGTGACCTCACCTCCTACAAGGAAGTAAGATGTTTTCCTACCATTTTTCCAGTTATTTTGGTTTTCAATCCTCTATTCATCATTTTACTTCTATCCTTTCCAGGTCAAAGATTATGATTCTTGATAGAGAAAAAAATTAAATGAGTTGAGTAAGCCAACTCATTCTGTATCATATTTTATCATTGTCTCATCCATCCTGAGCATAGTTTCTCAGTTCTCTAATCTTTCTCTTGCTTTCAACATATGTTTAAAATCCATCTTCTCTTTGAATGTCTAAGATATTTATAAACTGAAGCAGAATGAAATGAGCAGAACTAAGAGAACAATTTACACAATGGTAGCTACATTATAAAGAACAATAAAGAACAAGATTTTGGAACTCTGATCAATGAAATGGTAAATCATTGTTCCAGAGAATCACAGATAAAGCACCTACCTACCTTCTGCCAGAGAGATGATGGACTTAATATGTAATAAAGAGAATGTATTAAAAAGACATTAAGAAAATGTAAAATAATAATGTAATAAGACTTCTTTTGAACATAGCTAATGTATGGATCTGCTTTGCTGGACAAATATTTGTTATGTGCATTTTATTATATTTTTGATGTTCATTGGTTAAAGAATGGGAGGGAGAATTCACAAATGCTTGTAAAAACTTTAAAAAGAAAAAAAATCTATAGTTTTTTAAAAAATATTTATCCCAAAGCTCATTATTAGCTTTAGAAACATGCAGGACTTTAAAATTTATCTTTAATTATCTTTATTTTATCATCTTACTGATAAAAATAATTCATATTTCTACAGTTTTATTAGTTTATCATGCATTTTTTCACAACAATTCTGTGAGTGCAGGTATTATTATCTCCATTTTTATAGGTGAAGATACTGAGGCTCAAAGAAGTCAAAAAAATTCCCTCCCAGGGCTAGCTAATATGTCAGAATTGGGATTCTAACCCTCCAAAAGTTCTATGGGTAACCTGTTATAAGATCATCATCTATTCCTTCTTCTGACTATGGCATGAAGACTATCATGCCTGAGGCTCCTTAGTAACTTTCCTGATTTTTTCCTTTCCCTTCCTTGCTCTTATCCTTTCTTGGTTCTGCTTTGAAGTTGTCAATGCTGACACCAGTGTAAGTCAGTTGATGGGTTGCCTTGGCATCTTTCCCTTGCTGTCTCTGCCTTGCTCTCTCTTGGCTTTCTCTACATATCATCTTCCCTTTTGGATCTTTCTTAAAATGTGACAAATAAATGGACCTATTATTTTCAGCATAGATTGACCTGTCTTACTTCTCTATAGAGGTTCTTTGTGTCCTAGCAATGGATTCTGACAATGAACAAAGGATATTTGTGGAACGCCATGCGGTATAATTCTGTCAGAATTAGAGATTTATACTTGGGAAGTAATGGTAGATAAAACTGGAAAAAGAAAACTAAAATAAATTTGTGAATGATCTTGAAATCTAAGGCATTTGAGTTTGTAGTAATATAGAGATTGAAAGCTGGAAGGAAAATGAGAAACCACTGAATCCAAAAATTCCTTTTTATAAATGAAATCTAGAGTTAATTGCCCAAGCTCACATGGGCAATAAATGGCAGAACTCTGACTGGAATTCAGGTCTTCTCACCTCACGACCTATATTCTTTTCATTGCACATAATTGTTTCAGCTTCCAGGAAATCACTGAGGGTTTTTGATCATGAGGAAAATTATGGCAAAAAATGATTACAATAGCTAACATTTATAAAGTGCATACTATGTGCTAAACATTTGTAATTATTATTTCATTTGATTTTTTCAATAAGCCTGGGAGGCAGGGATTATTATTATCATCTCTATTTTACAGGTGAGTAAACTGAGTAAAACAAAGGTCATGTGACTTGTCCAGAATAACCCACATATTAAGTAACTGAAGTCATATTTGAACTCAGATATCCTTGACTTAAGATCTGATGTTCAATCCTTGATCTTTTTATTCTGTCAAAATATGAAGAGGGATCATGGTGCAACGAGGAGGGAGTTCTCAGAATCAGAAAGTCTAGGTTTAAGCTCTATCTCTGATCCATGCTGGTTGTTTGACCCAGCCTTGAGGAATTCACCCAAAATTATGCTAAGCAAATTTAGAATCACATAGCTAGTAAGTGACTGAGATTGGGTTTGAACTCAGATCTTCCTGATTCCAGGCCCAGTCCTCTGTCCACAGTGCCATCAAAAACTGATAGTGATGAGATCTCTCTTAGAGACAGCAGTTTTCAAATGTTGGGAACAGAAAAGATTGAAGAGCTTTGAGAACTGAGTGATGAGGAGGTGGAAGCATTGAGTACAGATTATTGTTTTTAGAAATTAAAGAGGGAATAGAATGGGAGAAGACTTGGGGAGTTGAGAAGAGACCAGGAAAAGTTTTCAGGCCAAAAGGAGACTGATGATGATGATGGTAGTGATAGTGATAGTGGTGCTAGTGCTGGTGGTGGTGGAAGAGGGAAAAGTGAAAAGGGAAGGTAAAAGAAAGGAAGTTAGAAAGACAGAGGGATAAAGATAGAGTGACACAGAGATGAAGAAAAAGCAGAGAAAATCAAAAGAAACTTGATTAAACTGTTTCAGAGGACACAAAGGACCTTAGGGAAAACCTAGAATTATATAAATATAATAGAGAGATAATAGGTTTAGGATGAGGGAGTCTTGTTTAAAGTAGATTAACCTGGAAGTGGTTTATTTATAAAATGTATCTGCATCCTTTCACTTATTTGGATTCGCGACCTTGGATTATGATTTTTGATTCTTTTCTTTCTTTCACCTCAACCTCATCACATATTTTGCCAGTTGCTGAATCTTATTAATTCTACCTTTACATCTTTCATGTCATTTCCCATCTCTCCATATGACTATCACTCTAAATCAGGTACCCCTCATCCTTGTCTCAATCCTGATCATTACAACATGTATTGAAATAGTCTTCTATTTAGTTTTCCTGCTTACAATTTCTTCTTCCATACCACTATCCACATATTTGCTAAAATATATATTTAAAACATAGATCTGGCTGTTTTACTCTCACATTGAAAAAAATTTCAATGTTCTCTATTTCTTCTAGAATGAAATACCAACTAACTTCATCTCCTTTTCTCTCTGCTTTCATTCTTCCCTCTTCTACTATCATCACCACCAGCACCACCATCATCACCACCAGCACCACCACTATCAATTTATGTATAGGTAATATCTAAGTTTAAATCTATAATTCTAGGATATATTCTGATATTTAAAGTGTTTCTGGCATGATTTTGAACAATAGTCTAAGAGTATTAATATGGCTATTTCATAGGGAACTTTGCTACTTACCAGAGATTTTGCTACTTTTTATTATTGTTATAAGATAAAAATACAGAATAAATTTTTTTACATCATAATATAGTCACATTGTATCATAAATAAAAGTATTATCTTTTTCTAAACTTGGGTGTAAAGATTATACTATGTTCTTTCACTTTTTTTTTGCTGAGGCAATTGGAGTTAAGTGACTTGTCCAGGGTCACACAGCTAGAAAGTATTAATTGTCTTTGGATTTGAACTCAGGTCCTCATCATTTCAGGGTCAGCACTCTATACACTGTATCATCTAGCTGCCCTTTTATTCTTATCCAAAATTTCTTTGGGATATTTTAAGTATTCTTTGTTTTGACCCACATCTATAATTTTGTAAGGTTGGTAACTCCTGTTTTGGGATCCCCTTTTATCAGTACAGATCAACAACTTATTTCTAATTTATAACTGTGGTCTATCCCTCCCTTCTCAGAATCTTTTTTTAGAATTGTAGTAAGTTTATTTATTTTTAATATACCTTGCTTTATGAATCATGTTGGGAGAAGGAAAAGCAGAGCAAAACGGAAAAACCATGGGAGAGATTAAATAAAACCCAGAAAAAAGAAGTGAACATAGCATGTTGATTTACGTTCAGTCTCCTTGGATCTTTTTCTGGATGTAGATGGCAATTTCTGTCCAAAGTCTTTTGGGATCACTTTGGCTCACTGAACCACTTGGAAGAACCAAAGCTTTCACAGTTGGTCATTGCACATTCTTGCTCTTATTGTGTACAGTGTACTACTGGTTCTGCTTGTTTCACTCAACATCTGTTCATGCAAATCTTTCCAGACCTTTCTATAATTAACTTATTCATCATTTTATAGAATAATAATATTACATTACCTTCATGTACCATAGCTTGTTCAGCTATTCCCAATTGATGGATATCCAATTGATGGATATCCATTCCTTCTCCATTTGCTACTACAAAAAGAGCTGCTACAAACATTTATGCATATGTGGACCCTTTCCCCTACTTTATACTTTCCTTGAGATACAGACCAGCAATGGCACTGCTGGGTCAAAGGGTATAGACATTTTTATAGCCCTTTGGGCATAGTTCCATATCACTTTCCAAAATGGTTAGATTATTTCACAACTCTATCAACAATGCATTAGTGTTCCAGTTTTCCCACATTCTCTCCAGCTTTTATCATTATCTTTTCCTATCATCTTAGCCAATCTGAGATGTATGAGGTGGTACCTCAGAGTTGTTTTAATTTGCATTTCTCTAATCAATAGGAATATACTTATATTTTTTTCATGTAACTATAAGTAGCTTTAATTTCATCATTTGAAAATTGTCTATTCATATCCTTTGACCATTTACCAATTGGGATCCACCTCAGAATCTTTTATTGGCTCTCTATTCCAAATTGAATAAAATGCAGAATTGTTAGATTGGCCCTTCACAGTCTGGTTTCAGTTTGAATATTGAATTGAATATTACAATTTAAATTTTTGTCTTCATGACTCCTGTGCTTGACACAATGCTTTGCATATAGTTTATGCTAAACAAATGTTTGTTGAGCTGAAATGATAGATTTTAGAAGAAGATGGATAAAACTAAAGTATTTGAATGGGAGAATCAATTAATTTATAACCAGCTTTCTATATTTGTAATATCATGATGATAAATTCCATCCATTTAATTTCATTTATTAAAATTAAGGATTAGTAGGTAAAACTGCATTTACTTAGACTTATTATGACTCATTGGTAAGGCATACACCAAAATTCAAAAAAATTGGTGCTTTTTACAATCTATTACCTCTAAATAAAGACCTAGATATTTTGAGCTGGAATAGCTTTTAGAGAGATGCTGTCTCCCTCACTTTCTATCTTCCTTTTATATATGAATAAACCAAACACCAGAGAGCAGGAAATTTGGTGTATTAACTAGAGTTGGCCTTAGTTCAGAAAGCCCTGGACTCAAGTATTGCCTCTGAAATTTATAGGGTTTGTGACTACATACAAGTCACTTAATGTCTCAGTGTTTCAGTCGGTTCAAAAAGGCCATACATTTTAAAGAATATGATGATCCACATTGGGATAAACATTTCTTCACTGGGAACTCCTTACATGAATGAAATTATAGGTCTTGTTACAAAAAATATCAACAATGATTGATGATATAATATAGCACTTGCAGGTTTGCAAAGTAATTTAAATATATCATCTCATTTATTTCTTACAATTCTCTGAGCAGTAGGCAATTCAGATAAGCTCATTTTGTTGACAAGGGGACTGAACCTCACAGAAGTTAACAGATTTGCTGAAGACCACCACTGTGATGACTGTGGCAACCTCCCAACTTTGACAAACAAAGAGTTTGCAAGGTGTCATGCTCCATTGTCTAGATATTATGGCAGAACTAAGACTTGATCAGAGGTCTAGATTTTCTTACTGTTAGTCCAGTCTTATATCCATTTGTGTTCTAATCAGCCCCAAATTCTAACCATTGGCCCAGATCCTTCATGGACTCAAAATACATTTATTTCTAGTCCTAACATTAGAAATTAGTGGAAAAAATCTCACCACTAGTGGTAATGGAGGTAGCAGATGTCACAGTGTAAACAACTCTGATCACAATGGAAAATCTTTGATAAGAATGCTGCAGGCATAGAGAGAGCACCATAAGCCACACTTGCCACAGTATATTCCAGAATGATTAAGAGAATTATTTGCATAAGTCTCTAAATTTATCCTATTGAGTCCAAATCAGTCAATCATTTAGTGAGTATTTATTATGGACCAACTATGTATTATGCTAAATGTTGGAAATACAAAGAAAAGCAAAAGAAGGAACTTTCCTTCAAAGAACTTATAGTCTAATGGGAGACTTAGCATTAAAATAACTATGTATAAACAAAAATACATACAGGATAAATCAGAGATGATAATCAACAGAAGAATGGAACAAATATTAAGGGGGACTACAAGAGTTTTGTTTAGGGAGTGATATTAACTCTGAGACTTAAAGGAATTCAAGGAGACTAGTAGATGGAGATGAGAAGAAAGAAAATTTCATGCATGGAGATCAGATGGTGAAAATATTTAGTCAGGAGATGGAGCATATTATTTGTGGAAAAGCATAAGAATCCATTATTATAGATTGCAAAATACATTAGCGTGAGAAGATTGGAAAGATAGTGGAGGAGGGATTCTGGGAAGTATAGTGTAGTAGATCAGGACATTTCAAGCTCTCTAGATTTCCCCCACAAATAGAACAAATCTGTGCCTCAGGACAAACTGGGGATAGAACACTTGTTTTGGGATTCCAGGTCAGAGGGGAGAGCTGAAGTGAAGCCAGAGGCACCATCCTCCTACCCCAGGATTAGAGGTACTTACACTAATGTTTCCCATTTAAAAACAATAATTGGCAAAGAAGAACCCAACAGCAGAAGCTTACTATGGGAGTAGAGAAGATCAGGTTTCATCTTTAGAGGAGGACAGAGAAGTGAAAAAAAAGCTTCTTCTACCTCAAAGAGTAATGTTAAATGGCTCCCTGCTCAGAGGGAATTTATAAAAGAATTTAGAAAATAAAAATTTAAAAATCAAATGAGGGACATTGAGGGAAAACTAAAAAAATCCAAGAAAAACTTGAAGAGTATGAAAAAAGTTAATTAACTAGAAAAGGTGCTACAGAATCTCAAAGATAAAAATAATTATTTAAAAATTAGAATTGGGCAAGGGAAAGCCAGTGAAGCTATAAGAGACCAAAAAATAATAAAACAAAATATAAAGAATGAAAAATAGAACAGAATGTGAAACATCTTATAAGTAAAACAACAGATCTTTTGAACAGATCAGAAAGAGAAATAAAGGAATAATGAGACTACCTGAAAGCTGTGACCAACATAAAAGAACCTTGACACAATAATGCAAGAAATAATCCAAGAAAATTGTCCTAGAGTGATAGAATATGAGGGGAAAGTAGAAATAGAAAAAAATTGATCACCATTCAAAGAAACTACATGGGAATGTTATTACCAAATAATCCAGATGAAAGAGAAAATTTTGCAAAGAATAAGAAAAAACCAATTCAAATATGCTGGAGCTACAATTAGAAGAGGTCTTACCTCTTCCTGAGCTTCGGTGCGAATCCGTACATGCCCAGTGTGTTCACCCAAAGGAGAGTCACAAGCCAGAGGAAGATGAAATAAAGTAGTTCTTTATTCAGCCCCTCCCTTACAGCGAAATACATTGTACAGGATTTAGCAGCAGCTACAATAAAAGATTGCAGGTTCTGGAATTATATATTCCTGCAATCAAAAGAAGTAGGCCTATGGCCAAAAATAACATAGCCAGCAAAATTATCTATAATATTGAATAAAAATGGGACTTTCAATAAATTTGCAGATTTTCAGGACTTTCTTTCAACCAAACCTGCACTCAATAAAAAATTTAACATATGAGTCAATATCAAAGATCAATTTAAAAAAAATTAACTTGGATAAATAATTTATGCTTTTAATATAGAAATGTATGCCATATATTTAAGATTGACATCAACAACTGGGTAACTCAAAGGAAAGAATTGGGGAAGAGTTAAGGTAAAAATAATAATAATGCTATACAAATGAGGTGCAGAAGAAGAATAGACAAAATGGACCCAGGGGCATTAGAAGGGGGAGGAAGGCACGTAGTTCTGAAAATCTACTCACATCAGCAATGGGTTAAACAGACAGCACCGTATCTATATCTATATAGATCCAGATCTATATAGATATATATTATGAAGGGATAGTACCCTACAAAATCTACAAAGAAACAAGGGGAGAGGGATGTGTAGAGGGAGAAATAGGATGGGGGAAGAAGATAGTAAGGGATCCAAGCATGGGGGGAGATTAAGTAAGACCAAAGCAAGTTAAGAAGTATAATTAAAGCAAAGAGTTAGCTGGTATAGGAAAGACGTGTGTGTGTGTGTTTGTGTGTATTTGTGTGTATATATGTATGTGTGGGTGGGTGTTTGTATGTATATATGTATGTGTATGTATGTATATATATATCTATATATGTATACATATATGCTTGTTTCACTATAGCCTGTTTAGGGGAGGTAGAGGGAAAAAAAAGAATAAAATAAAAATGTGTGCTGCAGAGAACAAAAGAACAACCTACAAGGAAGTAAAGAAAAGATGGATATTTATGAATATAATTTCTTGTACTATTATATATACCTTCTTGAACTGATGATTTATTACTACATATTTTGAATCCTTCTTGATGTTCTTCTGGGCATATGACAATGTTCTGTTCTGTTTTATTTGTTTTTTGTTTTCCTTTTTATTTAATTCTGTTTTTTTAATAAGATACAATAAAAATAATGAGGGGCCAAGACTTTGAACACCAAACACAGAGTTTTATATTTGATTCAGAGGAATCAATAAGGATTTATTAAATATTTTTATGCATCAAGCTCTAGTACTAACTACTTTATTTCACTTGATCCTCACAATAATTCCTAAAAATTAATGCTATTATTTTATTTATAAAACATTTGAGGAAATTGAGGTAGTTATTGTTATATATTTTGAATCCTCCATGATGTTCTGCTGGGCACATGACAGTGTTCTGTTCTGTTTTATTTTATTTTTTATTTTCCTTTTATGTTTTCTTTTTTTATTTAATTCTGTTTTTTAATAAGATAAAAAATTAAAGATAATAAAGGGCCAAGGCTTTGAACATCAAACACAGGGTTTTATGTTTGATGCAAAGGAATAAATAAGCATTTATTAAATATTTTTATGCACCAAGCTCTAGTATTAAGTACTTTATTCACTTGTGCCAGGTACTATACCTGAGGGCAGCCGGGTCTTACCTCTTTCCGAGCGAATCGGGACATGCCCAGTGTGTTCACCCAAAGGAGAGTCACAAGCCAGAGGAAGATGAAATAAAGTTGTTCTTTATTCAGCCCCTCCCTTACAGCTAGCCTCCCTAGCTATATCTTCCCTCTTCTCTTAACCTCGCCTCCTAGCTTTGCCCCTCCTCCTAGCTTTGCCCCTCCTCCTAGCTTTGCCCCTACTTTTCCTTGCCTTGCCTTTCCTCCTTGCCTGGCCCCTCCTCCTTGCCTCCTTCCTTCCCCCACTCTCTGTGGTCACACCCTTTATCCACTAGCCCACACAGCATTTAGCAATTAACTTTGTATTGAAATGAGGAGTTCAGAAAGAAGGTGGAATTCTCATCTTGATAACAGCATACCTCGAGGCAAGCCCATTTTTTTTTTTACATCACTTTGAATAGCTCTTTTATTTGAGCCATCATCAGCAATCTCTTCAAGTCTTGGGGTCTCATGTCCTCAAGGGAGCCACACACCACACCCTCTGATCCTCAGTTCAAAGACAAACTTCCCATCAGGGTCCCCTTTTTCAGACCCCAACACACTTGGTCCTCACAATAACCCTTAAAATTTGATGCTATTATTTTATTCATAATACAGTTGAGGAAACTGAGACAGAGATTAAGTGACTTGCCTAGGATCACATGGCTATTGTCTGAGGAAGGATTTGAACTCAGGTCTTCCTGGCTCCATGCTGTATCCATTTTGCCAACTAGCAAGAAAACAATTTCATGGGAATTCAGTTTCTGTCTCTATAAAATGAAACCATTACTCTAATGTTTATCTATCAAAGACAAAAAAAAAGTCAGTCCCTGCATTTAGGGACTTTGTTTTCTATCATGGAGCCATCACTAATATGTAGAAGCTTATATAAGACATACAGAAGGTACCAGGTAACCTGAAAGCACTATTAGTAGCTTGCAGAAGATAGACCTTGAGCTGACTCTTAGAGGAAACTAGTGGTTCCATGGGGTCAAGATGCAGAGGGAGAACATTCTAGGGATGGTGATAGTCAGTGGAAGGGCATGAAGATGGCAGATGATGTCATGAGGAAAACAGTAAGGGGGTCAATTTGGTTGGATTTAGAGAAGGAAGTAATACGTGAAAAGGCTAAAAAGATAGAAAAGATTCAGGATATGAATACTTTAAGTGCCCAAATGGAAACTAGAAGAAACTAAGGAGATATTAAAGTTAAGTGATACTAAGCACTTTAATTCAAATACTGCCCCATGCTAGATAGTTGTGTGATTCTTGACAAGTGGCATAAATTCTCTGAGCCCTATTTTTCTCATCTGTAAAATGAGGATCACTTATATCACAGGATTATTGTGAGCATTAAGTGAGGCTCTATATGTAAAATGCTTTGCAAATCTTAGTAGTTGGATGGTACAATGGCTAATAGTACCAGGTTTGGAGTCAAGAAGACTTGAGTTCAAATGTGATCTTAGACACATTAGCTGTGTGACTGTGGACAAGTCATTTAACACTACTTCAGGTTCCTAATCTGTAAAATGAGTTTGGGAAGGAAATGGCAAACCGTTCTAATATCTTGCTTAAGAAAACACCAACTGGGATCACAAAGAGTTGTTGCTTGTCCTTTGTTCTCAAAGAGTTCCATGACATCAGGAAGGTGATATCATGACATGCAAGTGAATTGTATTTAAGGGAGGGATGGCTGTACAAGGTCACCTGCCTCATTTTCCCTTTCATAGCCATCTGGATCCAATGACCAGATATGGATCAGAATGACTGGACATAGCCCTGGATAAAATGGAAGAACTTGGCCTTTTAAAGTTTTTTTTTCAAGAGATAACTGTACTTTATTCTTTTTTTAATTTATTTTTTTATTAAAGCTTTTTATTTGTATAACATGTGTATGGGTAGTTCCCCAGCATTGATCTTTACAAAGCTTTCCATTACAAATTTTACCCCCAGTCCCCTCCCCTCCCCTAGATGGCAGGAAGTCCACTACATGTTAATAATGTTGAAATGCTTGAGAAGTTATGCAAGAAAAATCCTATCTACAAGAAAAAAAAAGAATCAGAGAAAGGCAACACAATGCAAGCAAATGTCAATAGAGATCATGAAAATGTCACGTTGTGGTCCATATTTCATATCCCTCTCTCTGGGTGTATATGGTTTTCTTCAGTGAACAATTGGAACTGGTTTGAGACAATTCTTTGTTGCAGAGAGCTATGTCCATCAGAATTGATCATCATGTAATATTGTTGTTGCTGTGTATAATGATCTCCTGGTTCTGCTCGTTTCACTCAGCATCAGTTCATGCAAGTCCCTCTAGGCCTCTCTGAAATCATCCTGCTGGTCGTTTCTTACAGAGCAATAATATTCCATAACATTCATATACCATAATTTATTCAGCCACTCTCCAATTGATGGGCATCCATTCAGTTTCCAGTTTCTAGCC
>JAJPUD010006210.1:0-54418 GCA_023553655.1 Myrmecobius fasciatus
GTCAAGGGATATGAACAGACAATTTTCAGATGATGAAATTAAAACCATCTCTAGTCATATGAAAAGTTGCTCCAAATCACTATTGATCAGAGAAATGCAAATTAAGACAACTCTGAGATACCACTACACACCTGTCAGATTGGCTAAAATGACAGGAAAAGATAATGATGAATGTTGGAGGGGATGTGGGAGGGCTGGGACACTAATACATTGTTGGTGGAACTGTGAACGGATCCAACCATTCTGGAGAGCAATTTGGAGCTATGCTCAAAAAGTTGTCAAACTGTGCATACCCTTTGACCCAGCAGTGTTTCTACTGGGCCTATATCCCAAAGAGATCTTAGAGGAGGGAAAGGGACCCACATGTGCAAGAATGTTTGTGGCAGCCCTTTTTGTAGTGGCTAGAAACTGGAAACTGAAGGGATGCCCATCAATTGGAGAGTGGCTGAATAAATTATGGTATATGAATGTTATGGAATATTATTGCTCTGTAAGAAACGACCAGCAGGACAATTTCAGAGAGGCCTGGAGAGACTTGCATGAACTGATGCTGAGTGAAACGAGCAGAACCAGGAGATCATCATGCACAGCAACAACAGTATTACATGATGATCAATTCTGATGGACATGGCTCTCTGCAATAAAGAATTGTCTCAAACCAGTTCCAATTGTTCACTGAAGAAAACCATATACACCCAGAAAGAGGGACATGAAATATGGACCACAACGTAACATTTTCATGATCTCTATTGACATTTGCTTGCATTGTGTTTCCTTTCTCTGATTCTTTTTTTTTTCTTGTAGATAGGATTTTTCTTGCATAACTTCTCAAGCATTTCAACATTATGAACATGTAGTGGACTTCCTGCCATCTGGGGGAGGGGAGGGGACTGGGGGTAAAATTTGTATTGGAAAGCTTTGTAAAGATCAAGGTTGGGGAACTACCCATACATATGTTATACAAATAAAAAGCTTAAAAAAAGTTATATAAATAGTAGTTATTCAAATCCACCTTGGGGGTGACAGAAGTTTAAAAATATTCAAGTGTTAATTTTCATAATATCATAAAGTCTTTCTGTTTTGAAAAAATGGAAAAAAGATTGTGGGTTATTAAAAAAAATAACTAAAATATTAACTAAAAATATCAGTTATTACTGACCCATAGTCATTATTTTCTACCTAGCTGTACTCCTCAGGATTTCATTACATTCTCTAAAATCTCATCATCCTGCAAGATCATATCAACTCCAAAATTCATATCTCCTCAGTACCTCCTGCCCTTCTTCTGACTGGAGAAGATATATAGGGTAAACAAAAGAGCACACAACAAGAGTTGTCCAACTCTTCATAACCCCTTTGGGATTTTCTTGGCAAAGGTCCTGGAGTAGTTTGCTATTTTCTTTTCCAGTTCATTTGACACATGGGGAAACTGAGGCAAATGGGATTAAGAGACTTGCCCAGGGTCACAAAGTTACTAAGTGGCTTAGTCTGGGTCTGAACTCCTATCCTTTCTAAATCCAGGCCCAGTGTTTTATCCACCAAGTTATCTAGCTGCCTCGAGCATACAAGTAGTAAGTATTTAATACTTGTTTATTGACTGACTGACTACATGCTTACATTCTCATATCTATTTTAACATTCTTATGACTATGGCATACTTCCTTGGTAAAAGATATGAGAAGGAAATAGGAATAGATATTGAGCTGACATATATTAGATGCCTTTTATAGATTATTCTCTACATCAAGTGACACCTTTAGTTGTACAATAATTACTTGGGATTTATATCAAACATAATAATATCCCATCAAGTCCATTTTTGGTTGATTATAAAATTGCATTTGACTCTGTAAAGCAAAATGTAGCCTCTCCTGAAACAAAGTTTCTCTTGAAACAAAATGTAGCACATTCACACATTAAGCTCAATAAGGCTCCATGAGCAATGTGATCATGGAACTAACTTTTTTCAATAATACATTGAACATTCAGATCAAATAAGGCATCAAACAAAGGGACATGTTTACCAATTGGACTTATTAGTTTTATGTAGTTCAAATGAAAAATAAACTATTGAAAGAATTTCTTCAAATGTTCCAATTTGTGGCACTCTAATGATTACATCAAACCACAGAGCTTTCCCAATGATAGGCACAGGGAATGTGTATAAGTATAGCATAAAAACAGGAAAAAGAAAGTCAGTGAAGAAAATCATTCAATGTAATCCATTGATTTTGTATATTAATACATATGTCTTTGACAGGTACTATCATATAGACAATATGGACAGTCATCTGGATCAAAAAATATAGAGAAATAACAATAAACCATTTTTGAGATTTCCCAGTGATCACCAATAATTTTTAAGTGATTCTGAGAATCAGGGAATAGTCTCTAAAGAAGCATAATTGTAGACAACTCAAATGGAAATGGAATGATGCATGGTAGACATAAATATTAATAATGTTGACTTCTATACAAGAAATGGCAGGTTTAAGATAATATATAATTGGAAAAGGAAGGAGTCAGGCTATGTGAGAGTTTGAAAAAAGCAAATGGAATGTCCAATTATGTTTTAATTAACTAATTAATTAAAATCTTAAACAGAAAAAGAAAAAAATTCCAAGTGTAGAGCAGACCATAAGGGTGGATTCAAAATATGAAATAATAAATTTCAATTTCCAGAAAATCTATATAATAAATGCTATACACTGTGTTCAGAGCTGTTCATCTTTTCTTTGCTTCCCAGTAGGTTTTCTTTTGTTCTCCAATATGTACTTTTTATTTTATTCTTTTTTCTCCTTTCTTCCCCTGCTCCCCAAAGAATACTATGACTAAGAATAGATATATGTGAGATATATATGTAGATAGATAGATGTGTGTGTGTACACATTTATGTATTTGTTATTACATACACATTTATGCACATATATATGTATATATAGATGCCACATATATATATATACACCTACCAATGCATCCATATACATATCCATAATATAAACATACATACATACATTCATATACATGTAAATTTATTTCTATAATTATATACATATATATACTTTTACATTCATATACATGTAATTAAGGCAGTACTGTGTTTGTCCTCTGTTTATCTGATAGTGGATATCATCAGTCTTTATAAGTCCAAGTCTTTCCATATTTTCCTATATCTATCAACTCATCATTTCCTATACCACTTATTTTTCCAACTTTATACTGCCTAGTTATTTTAAATAATCTAAAACAATGTTGACTAATATGTTTGACATATGTAGTGTCCCTTTTTTTTCTTTTGATTAAATCTATTTTAGCTTTAATTCTGAGAATAATGAATACTATTTCTGCTTTTTTTTCTAATAAATTATACCCCTGATCATTATTGGTATGCTTGTATGTATCTCTTCTTTTCTATTTCTGCCTTTCTGCATTTGATTTTGATATTTCTATGCTCTAATATATTGTCAATTTTTGTGTATCAAATTTTGTGTGTCAAATGCCTATCATACCTAACTTTTCTAAAATTCTATCTACCTCCTTTACTTCTTTCTTATTTACTTTGTGGTTTGATTTATTTAGCTCTGATAGAGGGAGTTTGAGATCCCCCACTACTACAGTTTTGCTATCTATTTCTTCTTGGAATTCTCTTAACTTCTCCTCTAAGGAATCTGGATGACCTCCCACTTAGTGCATATATGTTTAGCATTAATATTACTTCATTATCTATGGTACTCTTTAGCAAGATGTACTTTCCTTCCTTATCTCTTTTAATTAGATGTATTTTTGCTTTTGTTTAAGCCGAGATCAAGATCACTATCCTTGCCTTTTTTTTTTTTAACTTCAGCTCAAGCATAATAGATTTTGTTCCAGTTCTTTACCTTTACTCTGTATGTATCTCTCTGCTTCGAATGTGTTTCTTGTAAACAACGTATTGTAGGATTCTGGTTTTTAATTCAGTCTGCTTTATGCTTTTGTTTTATAAGAGAGTTTATCCCATTCACATTCACATTTAAAATTACTAACTCTGAATTTCTCACCACCCTATTTTTCTCAAGGTATACTTTTCTCTCTTCTTTCCCCCTTTCTCTCCTCACTGATATTTTGCTTCTGACCATCACCTCTCTCAATTTGCCCTCTCTTTTTTCAGCCCTCCTTTTTCCTATCTCTTTCCCTCTTCTACTCCTGCTCTCCCTTCTATTAACCTCACTCTTTCTTTTCCCCTTTCCCTTCCTACTTTTCTCTATAGGTTGAGAGAACTTTCTATATCTAACTAAGTATATATGATTCCAAATAATGCTCATTCCCCTCCCTTCTTTTCCTCAGTTATAAGTCTTTTTGCCTCTTTATATGATATAATTTACCCCATTTTTACCTCTCCTTTCCTCTCCCTCCAGCACAATCCCTTTTCCACTCCTAATTTCTTTTTTATATCATCACATTAAAGACAATGTATACCTACACTCTCTAATATACCCTTAACAAAGATACAGTTTTCAAGAGTTACACATATCATCTTCCTATGTAAGTATATAAACATTTTAACCTTTAAAAAAACATAGTGTTTTTTTTTAAATTATTCTTCCTTTTTTATCTTCTGCTTCTCTTGAGTTCTGTATTTGAAGATAAAATTTTCTGTTCAGCTCTGGTCTTTTCATCAAAAATAATTGAAAATTCCCTATTTCATTGAATGTCCATTTTTCCCCCTAAAAGATAATGTTTAGTTTTGCTTCATAGTTGTTTCTTGGCTGCAGTCCAAGCTCCTTTGCCCTCTAGAATATCATATTCCAGGCTCTTCTATCCTTTAAAGTGGAAGCTGCTCATTCCTGGGTCATTTATTGATTGTGGCTCCTCAATATCTTAACTTTTTCTTTCTGCCTATTTGCAGTATTGATCTTGATCTGACAATTCTGGAATTTAGTTACAATATTTCTTGAAGCTTTCATTTTGGAGCTATTTTACCCTCTGGTTTTAGGATACCCTTGATGGTTTATTGAAAGATATTGTCCAGGCTCTTTTTTCATCATAGTTTTCAGGCAGTTCAATAATTCTAAGATTGTCTCTCCTGGATCTATTTTCCAGGTCCATTGCTTTTCCAATGAGATATTTTACATTTTATTCTATTTTTTTTTCATTTTTTGGACTTTTTTTTTTTTTTTTTTTACTGATTCTTGATGTCTCCTGGAGTCATTCACTTCCATTTGTCCAATTCTAATTTTTAGTGAATTATTTTCTCCAATTAACTTTTTTACTTCCTTTTGTATTTGGCTAACTGTACTTTTAAAGGAATTATTTTGTTCATTGGATTTATTTTTTCCATTTCACCAATTCTATTTTTTAAGAAGTTGTTCTCCTTTTCTATGTCTCCAATTCAATTTTTCTAGGATTTGTTTTCTTTTCCCATTTCACCAATTCTAATTTTTCAGAAATTGTTTTCTTCAGTATATTTTCTTTCCATTTCATCAAATTTATTTTTAAGGAGTTGTTTTCTTCAATCAATTTCTGTATTTTCTTTTCTAAACTTTCCTAAAAAGCTTTCATTTCCTTTACCCAATTCTCTTTTAAGATCCTTTTTAAATTCTTCTAAGATAGTCTTTTGAGTTCGAGACCAGTTCATACCCTTCTTTTGAGGTTTTATCTGGAGGCATTTTACCTTTAGTGTTCTCAGAGTCAGTTCTGTCCTTCCCTGTCTCCATAATAGCTATCTTTGGTCAGATCTTTTTTTTTTTTTTTTTTTTTTTTCTCATTTTCAAAAGTTGAGATCTGCTCCTCAGGCACAGGGGAGATTGTCCCCAGCTTTCTCTGTAGGACAACAGGGACTTCTCATTGCCCTAGGGCCAGTGGTGCTTCAGGCTTCTCCCCGCCTCCACCTGTCAACCCCCACCCATGCTAATGGGTCTTATTCTAATATTCTGAGATTCAGAGGCTCATTATTTGCCTTCTGTAGTTCTATTGGGGATCTCATAGCTAGTTGGCTGATGCACTGGCCTTCTGAACCAAGACAGAGTGCCGATATGGCTGTATTTTAGCTAAGAGGCTCCCACTAGATTCCCCATATGGGGCTTCTCTGCCCTGGGCCTCCCTGCATTGTGCCTGCACTGGGTCACATCCTCCCCTGCTCAATTGAGGCAGACCTTTTCTGAAGTCCTTCCAAGATATCTTATGCTGAAAAATTGTTACATTTCAAGTATTTGTAGGTTCTGTCACTCCAAAATCTGTTTAGAGGCTTGATATAGTGCTAATTTTGAGGGAAAACAGGAAGAGTACAAGCAAAGTTCTATCTACTTTGCGATCTTGGCTCTGCGGCATAGCTTTTATTTCCTATTGACTCTTCTGCTTTACTTCTACCTGCTATCTTGTCTTGCTAATACTTAATGTTCTCCACCATCACGGATTCCTCCCTTGTCTCCTTTTCCACTATATCTCATTCCTGTTCATCTATACACCTTTCTATATCTCTCCCTATTCTATTTCTTCCACCCTTCTTTCTTTCTTTTTTTCTTTCAATTTATTTATTTAATATTTTCCCCAATTACATTCAAAATATTTTTTTTACATTTCTTTTTTAAGATTTTTGATTTTAGGTTCTCTTCCTTATCCTCACCCACAATAAAGAAACCACATGTAAAGTTATGCAAAACATTTCCATAAAAGTCAAGTTGTAAAAGAAAACATAGATCTCCCACCCTAATGAAAATAAAAACCTCAAGAAAATTTAAGTTAAAAAGAAAGAGATGGAGAATGCTTCAATCTGTACTCAGATCAAATCTGTTCCTTCTCTGGATATGGATAGAATTTTTCAACATAAGTCTTTCAGAGTAGTTGTGGATGATTGTATTGCTGAGAATAACAAAGTTATTTACAGCTGGTCATCTCAGAACATTGCTATTATTTTGTATACAGTATATTTCACTTTGTTCATGGAGGATTTTCCAGGTTTTTTTTTTTCCTGAGAGCATCCTGCTCATCATTTCTTAGAGAACAATAATATTCCATCATAAACACATACCACAGTTTATTGAGCATTCCCCCAGACAACTATCTGATCTAGAATTAGATATTCCTAATAATTCCTACTTAACCATTTTGGGGAACCTGTGACTCCATACCTATGAGGAGAGAGCCCTGGCAATGAAGGACTGCTGTCCTAGGGCTCTGAAGTTTTCCTTCAGTTTTTAAGATCCTCTGGAGATCTGTAAATAAATGGATATTGGAAAACCAAACTAATAAAGCTAGAGGTTATTGCCAGTCTATTACTCTTTACTTCAATTAAAGGCAACTAGAGGTACAATGGATATGGCACAGTATTTGGAATTAGAAAGACCTGAAGTGAAATCCAGATTTAGATGCTTACTAGCTACATGTCTAAGCAAATCTGGGGATAATAAGTGCATCTCCTTTATAGGGTGGTTGTAGAGAATAAATGAGATATCATACATAAAACCTTTATAAACTCTAAAGGCTATATAAATGCTATATATTATTGTTATTATTATTATCTTAAGTTCTTTATTACAAATTCTTGATTTTATTTTGCATGTATAACTAGCAGATTCTGAACCACCTTATATGTAATCTGGATGACAAGATTTCAAATATTTGAAGACATTTAGATTGTAAGCAAGCTGATTCACTGTTGTTTCATATTCCTCAGAATTTAGCACAGTCCCTGGCAAATAGGAGGAATTTATTAAATAAATTCCTGTTGATTGATTGATTGATTGATTGATAACTGCCTCCCACCACAGTTGCAGTACTTCCTTTGTATCCTGCCCTCCTTCTGTGGAAACAACTGTTCTCTATTCCCCATGGCATTATTCTTCCCTGCAAACTCGAACCCTGTCATTACGTTTTCCCTTAGAGGCCTTTTGGGGTCTTTCTGCCTTCATCTTTAATGTAAGAGGACTCTTTTCCTAAGAATTGTAGCCTCTGACATTGTGAGAAACAGGGTGGCAGATTATATGGAACATTACTCATCTATAATAAAATCCATTAATCTCTTCCTGACTCATCAACAAAGCTGTAAGGCTCAGAAATGTCCATTTTAATTATCATTTATTTTTTAACAGAACTGAACTGACTGAATGTGGTAAGGATTTTCATTGGCATGTGACATTCCAAAATAAGCCACTGGGGGAAAAATCCTTGTAGTATAATAAAATGCAGATATATTTCAGTTAAATTCTTCAAAATCAAACATAATAAAATTAACATTTCTGGATTGAAAATCTTTAAGGTGTCAATACAAATTAATAAATAACTGGTATTTATACTGCCTGTTAAGTATTGCAAAGCATTTTACATATTGTATCTTGCTTTATTTTCATAAAAACCTATTAAGTATTTGTTATTATCCCTATTTGTCATTATTAGTCTCATATTCCCTAATTTACAAACATGAAAAACCGAGGCTTTATTGTTATTCAGTCACTTCAGTCATATCTGACTCTTCATGACCCCATTTGGTGTTTTCTTGGCAAAGATTCTGGAATGGTTTTCCATTTCCTTCTCTAGTTCATTTTACAGATGAGAAAATTGAGGTAAAGAGGGTTAAATTACTTACACAGAGTCACATAGCTAGAAATGATTGAAGCCAGACTTGAACTTCGGAAGGCCTAACTTCCTGATTCTAAGCTTGGCATTCTAACCATTGTACCACCCAAGTGCCCAAAACTGAGACTAAGAGAGGTTAATCTATTTGCCCAATTCACTGCCCACACAGCTAGTTGGGCAAAATTTAAACTCTGGTCTTCCTGATTCTTAACCCAGAAGTTCTGAATTTGCAAGCAATGAAAATTCATGGGAAGCTTATGTTGACTTTTTCTGATGAATCAGAATCAAACTTTTAGAGATTATCTATAACCTTCCATTTTTCTTCAATTTTGGTTAAGATAATGACAATGCATTCACAATATGAGTTTTCAAAAATTAGATAGTCAAGACATAGATTTAGCATTATCATCTTTAAAGTTATTTTCAAACTTCTTTTCCTTAAATAGCTTATCACCTGTTTGTGTGTTGTTGTTGTTGTTTTAATAAAATATGATTTCCCTGGGAAACAACTTAGTTGGCCAACTCATGGGATCCCGTTACTTTTAAGGAAAAATTCAGATTAGTGTGGCTACTTTCCATGATGAAAAAGTAATCACTGTTATGGAAAACTAGAGGATAAGGTAGATTGAAGGAGTTGACAGAGATAATATTTTAATTACAATACAAGATGAAGGGAATAAAAATTCAGATTAAAAGGAAGCAGGTGTGCTACTGTGATTAACTTTTTTCTTGAGGGAAAATATTCCAAAACTCTTTTACTTTATAAAAATGAAAAATCATCAGCTACAAACAGTCATAGATTGGAGACTCTGAAGTAATTGAAATTTGCATTTGTGTATTTAAAAGACCTAACCATAGAGTGTCCATAATGCTTGTCACACTCTAGTCCTTTAAAGTAGAAAATTAAGAAAGTCTTATCATTCACTCAATTTTCATTTAGCTCCCAGAGGAGAAAAACATAAGATGTTCATATGATCATTTATGAATATACTATTTTTTGTCTAGGCAAATTAAGAAGAATATAAGTCAGGCCAGAATTAAGTGTAATTTATGATTGTCCAGCAGAGGGCAATAGTATATGCCCAGAATCCACAATACAATTAGAATACAGTCACATACAGCTCAAACAATATACAGTTGGAAAATAAATTTGTGAAAGACAGTAAATATTCTAGAACCACAGTTCTAAAACTTTTTTTTTCATCCCTGGGCTCCTTTATGCTCTTAAAAATTTTTGGAGATGCACAAAAGCTTTTCATTTATGTGGGTTATATCTAAGGATGTCCTGGTAAATGTTAAACACCTGGCTTTTCAAAAGAAAAAAGTAGTCACAATTTATTTTTAAGTTTAATCTGCATTTTCAATATTTTTCCACCATTTTAATAAGTCTAAATAATCAACAAAACAATAAATCAAATCTTTATTTGTAGTATTTTTTGAGGTATAACTGCTCACACTAAAACTCTCTTGAGGAGCATACCTAGTTATATCTATCAATACAGATGATCATATCTATCAATATTGACCATACTAGAAATTAAAACTTATACATTTTTAAAATATTTATTCATTATTTCATTTAAAATAACAAACTTCTTATATGTTAACATAAATGAAAGTTTTATAAGAAATAAATATTTTTCAAAAACAAAATAATTTTAGCAAGAAGAGTGGTATTATTTTACATTTTTCTGCAAATCTAATGTCTAGCTTAATAGAAAACAGATGGATTCTCATAGCTGCTTCTGCATTCAATCTGTTTCTATATGTTTGGTTGAAATATATCAAGAAAACCTGACCTCATAGAGATCTGCAGTTGGAAAAAGGAGGGGGATTTAATTGGCAAATAATGTCCCTAATATTAGCCAGCTTGATGTGTAGTGAATAGAGGTCTGGACCTAAAGTCAGTCACTTAGGAAGACAAATTCAAATCCAACTTTAGGCATTTAGTAGCTATGTGACCTTGGTCAAGTTATTTAATTTGACTGACTCACCTCAGTTTCCTCATTATAAAATAGGAAAAATAATAATAGCTACTTCCCAGAGCTGTTGTAAGGAGCTGTTCTAGAGTTAAGTTGTACCTTACCCAAATTCTAAAATTCCTCAGATACTCAGAGAATTCATTCTAGTACTGCTAATACTGGAGGCAGCTAGGTGGCACAGTGGATAAAGTACTAGGCCTGGAGAGAAAAAGAACTGAGTTCAAATTTGACCTTAGACATTAGCTATGTGACCTGGGCATGTCACTTAATTTCAGTTTATCTTAATCCATTGGAAAAACAAATGTCAAACCTCTCTAGTATCTTTGTGAGTTCAAATCTGGCCTCAGACACAAGTTGTGTGAACCCAGACAAGTCACTTAATCCTATTTGCCTTAGTTTCCTCTCCTATAAAAATCTGGAGAAGGAAATGACAAAGTAATCTGGCATCTCTGTCAAGAACACCCCAAATGGGGTCATGAAGAATTGGATCAATTGAAAATGACTGAACTACAACTGCTACTCCTAAGAGCCACAAAAATAATGTTGATTGGCCATTTGTCAGGCTCCTTAAAGTTTGCTTAATATTTTACATTGGTTAACCCACTTGATCCTCACAACTCTTTCAGGTAAATGCTAATGTTATCCCCATTTTACAGATGAAGAAATTGAGGCAAAGAGAAATTAAATGCTTTTCTCAAAGTTACAAAATGTCTGAATCAGGATTCAAACCCAGAATTTACTGTCTCCAAGTTCTTCATTCACCCAGCTGCCTATCAACAGATATTTATCAAAGAGCTCTTCATTTATCAATCAACTAGTATTTGTTAAGCACAAGATTTTAAAAAATTTCAGTGTAAGGAGCCTTATCTCTGAACTCATAGATCCTGGATGTAAATTCTCTCTCTAACCTTTAACCTCCTCTTTAACTTTAACCTCCCTGGTCCTCAGTTTCCTCATTTGTAAAAATGAGAAATTTGGACTAGATGGCCTCATTTGTTTATTCCAGCTCTTTACCTTCTAGGAGACAACCTCTATTAGAGGATATAATGTGCTCACAGTAAAGTATGTACTGTATCAAATATCTATAAGATAAGTTCACAGTGATGGGGTAACACTAACAGGCATAATCAGGAAAGGTTCTGTGAATGCATAATACATGAGTTGAGCCTTGAAGGGAATGAAGAGATAAATAACTTCTCTGGCTTTCTGGATACTGATTGATAACTATGAAATAAAACAACTGTAGTAGATGGATAGAAAAAAAAATGGATGCATGTATGGACAGTTGGAAGAATAAGTGAATGGAAGAGCATTTGTCAAGCACTTATTAAGAGCCAAGCTCTGTAATGAGTGTTGGAAATATACTTAAAAAGTAAAAGACACATACAAACAGGAGTATTATCAGAGAAGGGAATTTTGGTTTTGAAAATTTTATAGGCAAATCATTATTGATTAGAGAAATGCAAATTAAGACAACTCTGAGGTACCACTATACACCTCTTAGATTTTCTAAGATGATAGGAAAAGATAATGATAAATGTTGGAGGGGATGTGGAAAAAACTGGGACACTAATACCATTGTTAATGGAGTTGTGGACTGATCCAACTATTCTGGAGAGCAATTTTGAACTATGTCCAAAGGGCTATCAAATTGTGCATACCCTTTGATCCAACAGTGTCTACTGGGTCTGTATCCCAAAAATCGAAAAAGGACCCACATGTGCAAAAATGTTTGTAGCAATCCTTTTTGTAGTGGCAAGGAACTGGAACCTGAGTGGATGCCCATCAGTTGGGAAATGATTGAATAAGTTATGATATATGAATTTTATGGGATATTATTGTTCTATAAGAAATGATGAGCAGGATGATTTCAGGAAGGCCTGTTGAGACTTATATGAACTGATGCTAAGTGAAGTGAGTAGAAATAAGAGAACCTTGTGCACAGTAACAACAAAATTCTGTGATGATCATTTCTGATGGATGTGGTTCTTTGCAACAATGAGATGATTCAGACCAATTCCAATAGACTTTTTAGAAGTGATGAATGAAATCCTAAGACTGTGGGAAAGATGGGGAGGTAGAAAGGAGCAGATAGAGTTTATAATTCATCCTGGAAAATGGTAATTAATTTTATCTTATTAAAGATAAATAAAATTTATCTTTATTCTAAAACCAGAGGGAGAATGAGGAACAAAGGCTAGAAGTCTGTGCCAAAAGTAAGAAGATGAAATGAAGCATGGCTGGGGCTTTCCTGAAATGGAAGTCTCTAATTAGGACAGCAGACAGATATCTTAGATGATCTCCAGTGTTCTTTCTAGTTCTTAAATCCTATGTTTTGAGAGAGCTACATTGTACATTAGAGAGGTTCCTGACATCAGAAAGACCTGATTTCAACTTGGGCCTCTTACACTAACTCTATGACACTAGGTGTGTGACTTAACCTCCAGTTTTCTTATCTATAAGATAGAAATAATAATAACACCTATCTCCCAGGGCTGCTGTGAACATCAAATAATAGTGTTTTGTAGAGGCTCAAGCCCCATGCAGATGTTAGACTATAACATAGTAAGGGACACTTAAATATGTATCTATGGATTTGTGAATGTGATTTTCTAAGGACCATGGAGGCATAGTTACTAGGAAGGAATAATAATGACCCTAGCACTCTGAAGTATAAAGACACTTAGTAGTGTAGCCATCCAAGCTAACTGGATGAACTTTTCAAGCATATTTTATAGAAGTCTGGAGAGGCTGCTTTATGAAAACTGGCCATCTGAGTTATATTAAGGATTGTAATGTAAAGAGATTTTGTTTACCTAAGCTAGGGGTTGCTAAGAAGTAGTTATCACCCTTCTGAGAAACTTTCAGATCTGCAGCCATTTAAGGAGGATGACAGCCACTCAACATGGAGTTTTCTGTATCTCTAAGCCTATTCTTTCCCCCTTTCACATCTCTCCTAGTGTACCTGGCTGGGTTTTGGGCAGTAAAGTCCAAGAGATTGTGGGAAAGAGCTATTGCCAAACACTTAATCTATCTGTTTGAATATAACAAGCATTTCTAACAACCTGAAATTCTGTAATAATATTCTTATTCTAAGAATGCTAAAGAAAATTATGATTTTTAAAAAGACACAATAAATGCAATTCTTGTTTAATCCATCTCCTATGTCTACCATGTAATTACAAGGACCAAGCCTGGCCCCAGAAAAGGGCTAAGAAAATGAATTTCCCTTCCTTCCTTTTCTGTAAAAAGAAACTAAATGCATGAAATATTGTTGTATATTCTTTCAGAAACAGCTGATTCATTGTTGCTGTTGCTTTCTAAACTATTTTTATGTTTTACTCTTTATTAGTCTTTGCTACAAGGGATGATTGGATAGGTGGGAGGTGGGTAGAGCAAGGATATATTAAAAATGAATAACATAAAAATTGATTAAAATGTTCTTTAAAAAATCATTTGTCATACTACTGGGCATGTGACCTAAAAAAGGCCCAATATGTATCAAAATATTCACACAAGCATATTTTATATGTGCTACTCAAACATGGGCAAAATGAATGTCCATTGTTTGGGGAATGGCTAGATAAATTATGGAATCTGTATGTAATGAAATATTATTGCACTTTACTAGAAGATAGAAATGAAGAATTCATCAATATCTGGAACAATTTGTATGACCAGAGGCAGAATGCAGTAAGCAGAGACAGAAGAACAACCTGTACCATGATTATAATAATGTCAATGTACAGAGTCTCTGAGTAATTATAATCATCTCAAGTCAATATTTACTAAACACCTATCATTTGCTAGGCACTATGCTCAGAACTATGTATAAAAAGAAAGACAAAAACATTTCTCTACTTCAAGAAGTTCGCAATCTAATAGTAGAGACAACATGCAAACTATCTACAAACTAAATAAATAGCATATGTGGAAACTAGATAAACTATGATAAATTAACGGAATTTCATAGGCAAGGCATCAGCATGGAAAAAAGCTTAGAAAAAAACTTCTTGCAGAAGGTAAAAGAGTTGTAAGAAATGAGAAGGTGGAGATGAGGAGCAAAGACTTCCAAACTGGACCCAGAGAATAAATGACTCTACAGAATTCTCTCCTAAAGTGAAAGGTAAGGCTTTGTCAATGTTTTATGTTCCATCCACAGTCAATAGGAATTGGTTTTGTTTCATTGTTTTTCTTTGTCTCAAGGGAGATTTCATAAGGATTGGAATAAATCAGGAAGTGCTTGTTATATAAAAAGGGCATTAATAAGGTATTTCATTAAAGAGTTGTAAATCATCACACTTTCATGAAGAAGAGAAATATTTGGATATATATTGAAGGATGAATGAATATACAGATATTGAAGGTTAAAGAAATACACAGACAAATGAATATATAAATGAATATTCAATTTTTAATACAACTGATACTGATAACTAATTTTATATTGCATTTCTTAAAATTTCATCTTTGTAAATGATATCATTGTTCTCAGGACAAGTTTTGCACTTCATGGAAAAAAGAAGGAAATGTAATTATTAGTTGTAAGAAATACAAAAGACAGACTCCAAGATAAGTATTCTGAAAATTATTATGAGGTCATATACTTTTAATCATTAATTGAATTCTTTATTTGTGGTTTGGCCACCCACATGCAATTTATTCCAGGAAAAGATGATTAAACACCAACCCTTGCACAATTTGTTTATCCCCCTGTTTTGTTGTTTTCTTGTACTTTAATCTTCTTTTTCTCATTTTTCATCCTAGGAAATCCACTAATATGGGAATACTTCTTTGAATTTGCTGTTAATCTGAGGCAGACTGGAGGAACATGGAAGAGAGGATCCAGAAAGGATTCAAGATATCATGTCATCCAACTGTTTCACTATATGGTTGAGGAACTGAGATTTCCAGAGAGAATTTACTCAAGACCTCCTGTATTGAGCCTTCATTAGAAAAGTCTATATTCAGTTCTGGCTGACACATTTCAGGAAGTACATTGAAAGGCTGGAGCGTATTTATCAGGAAATGACCTGGATGATGAAGGGATTAGATACTATATCATAAAAGGACCAAATGAAAGGTATTGGGTATTGACTTGGAGAAGACTGAGAAACACTGTCTTTAAGTAATTTAAAGATTGTCATGGGAAAATAAGAATAGACTTAATCTGTTTGGTCCCAGATGGGGAATAGAAATAGTTGTCCTTGTTATTGTCTAATGTTTCATGATCCCCATTCCAGGTTTTTGGTTTGGGGTTTTTTTGCAAACATACTAGAGTAGTTTGATATTTCCTTCTCCAGCTCATTTTACAGATCAGGAAACTGAGGCAGACAGTACCCAGAGTCACACAGTAAATATTTGAACTCCAATTTGAACTCAGGCCTTCCTGGTTCTAGACCACTGGGCTCTATCCATTGTGCTACATGAGACTCGTACTCAAGAGCAAATTGAAGCAGATTGCTCCTGAGGTCCTTCTATCTCTGAGATACTGTGATTGTGTGCCTATAGACCTAAAACCATAAGAAGGTTAGGATGAAAATTCACATCTACATATTTCCAATTCAGGGTTGTTTTCTCTATACTTCTCTTCCTGTCATTTCTTCCTGAGCATGAGGATGAGTAAGTATGCTATACTTTGATATTTACAAGACATTTCAAGGACTGGAAATTTTAATTGTTTTTCAGGCTTTTTAAAGAATGCAGCAGACTTACTCAAAGAAATTATTTTACTCTATTGGAGACGAATGGGAAGTCAGGTTTTCATTTCATTCTAAATATATGTTTCTATGTATTTTACACTAAAGTTATAGTCAATGAAAATATGCTTACATTTCTCCCACCCCACTATCTTTTTCTCTTTCTGCTTCTGTCTCCCTTTGTTTGCTTGTCTCATTCATTTTTTTTTCTTATTGGTATCCCTAACTCCATAGTTTTAATTTCCTTTTCTGCTACTAACTGAAAGTCTTACTAACTAGTACCTAGTGATACAGATAAAGCATTAGACCTAGAGGAAGGAAGACTTGGGTTCAAATGTGCCCTCAGACACTTATTAACTATGTGACCATAGGCAAATCACTTAACCTTAGTTTCCTTAACTGTAAAAGGGATAATATAGCATCTACTTGCAGGGTTGTTGTAAAGTTAAAATGAGTTAATATTTTTTAAAAGTACTTACTTAGCACAGTTCCCAGGACATAGCATGTGCTATATAAATGCTTACTGCCTTCCCCCTTTCCCTTCTTTCTAACCATATTTTGTCAAAGTGAACAAGATTGTAAAGGGTAAATAAGATGAAACATAGTTTTCCATTTTTGAAGTCCATATTTAAAACTGTATCCCCATGTAAATAATCCACATTTCATCTTGTAGAAGATGTTTCAATCACTCATTTAATTTCAATTCTAGCATATATTAATCTCTTATTGTACACAGGATTTTATACTAGATAATTGCCCAGAGGAGGTCTGATGTCCAGATCAGGGCTTCTTAAACTTTTTCCATTCACAACCACTTTTCACCTGAAAAATTGTTATGTGGACCTTGGATATGGAGGCATATTAAATAGTTATACAAATAAAACATTTACTGATAATAAATCATAATTTCATGACTCCCATATTCAGTTTACACAATCCCAGATAGAATTGTGAACCACAGTTTGAGAAGCTGAGCTCTAAATAAGCCATGGTTTTGTCCTCATGAAGTTTAGAATCTAATGAGGGGAGGGAGGAGGAAGATGGCATTCACAAATAAATGTAAAATAAAACATTATTGATGCATTCAAAAATGTGTGCAAAATATTATGTAAGTCTGAAAGAGAAAATTGTTACAAACTGGGAATTAGGGAAGGCTTCTTACAAGAGGTGAATTCTTTTGAGTTGCTTTTAAAGAATGGAATTTCCACAGAGTGGGAATATTCCAGATATAGAAAATTATATTCAAAGACCCTATACAAATCTACAATTTGGACCCAGTAGTCCAAATAGTAATTCATAAGTTTCAGAACTAAAAGTAATAATCATAGATGTACTCTAAATTAATTCCCCCAAATCACAGATGAGGTAACTGACCAATTCAGAGAATTAAGAATACTCTATTTAAATCAAGCAATGCATTGAAATAAGAATCTCTTTGGTTTACCTGCAATATCCTCCACAGCTACATAATTTTTCAAATTGAGCCATAAGATTTCCACAAAAAGCATTATACTCTTTATCTTGTGCAACACAAGGAAAGAGAGTAAATTGAGGGTTTTTTCCCCCATTAATTGAAAATTTTTAGAACACAGAGAAAGAAATGATCAGGGGAAATGTCTATGGGTAAAGACAGTTTGTCTTAGAGACAAAAATGTAAGAAATATAGGAGAAAAATTAACTGTCACATTGGATAGAAAATGGTTGAAGAACATGTATTATCCTTGAACTAAGCAAGGCTATAGTTTTTGAAAAAGAAACTGCTGATCCTTTGAAGGGTGTGAACGTAAATTACCATCATCCAATAATGTGTAGCTTTCTTCTTGTGGATGTCTTGGCTGTCTTCTATATACACTGACTATGATATTATATTGATCATGAAAGAGCAATGTTTTGTCCCTAAAAAAATAATATTTGTAGGTCTTTACAAATTAGATGCCAGACCAAAATTTCCTAATCATTTTTCTGAAACAAAAGATTTTGTGCTATTGACTTTCTGATTCTTTCCATGTATGCTCTAAAAAGTTAACAAGAGTGGGGAGTGAGGAAGAATCAATTATAAGACAATTTGTCAAGAATACATATTTGAACAGCAGTATGCAGATGGCATTTCCAGATGCTAAAATGATTAAGCTAGATGGAATTATTATTTTTTCAGGATAATTTCAGGTCAGAAGGGGAAAAAAATATGGTAACTATAGTTTTAAATGGATTCTTGACAAGATGGAAATCCCTTTCAATGATTTTTCTCATTCTGTAAAAAGGCATTTAGTCAATCAGCAACATTTCTAGAATCTCATTGTATTCAAAAAATCTTATTAGCTCAATTTGACAAAAGATTTCAAGGAGGTTTCAATAACTGACCATATCTGAAAAGAAGAAACATACCAAGGTCAAACATAGGGTTCAAAAATTAAAACTCAAGGACAAGATAGAAGAGATTTGACTTGACAATTCCTGTAAAAAAGATCAGGAGGACTAGTGATTTTCAAGTTCAATTTGAGTCAATAGCTAGCAAGCTGTCAATAAAACTTGCTATCAGAGATTTTATTAAGGAAGCTATAAAATCCAGGTTGTGGAAGGTAAATCACTTCACCATATTCTGCACTGTTCATGCTTCATCTGAACTAGTGTTGGTGTGCTTCATTCTAGGCATTTTGGGGAAAACTGAGATAAGCTGGAATGTATCCAGAAGAGGGAGACCAATTTTGTAGAGGCTTGGAGAAAAATGCTGTATGAGGAAGAGTTGAAGCAATTTGGAACGTTCAGTCTGGTAAATGAAGAGAAGCTGTAAAAGGGATGAGGAATATAGGGGTTGTCTTCAACTATTTGAAGAGTTTTCTTGTGCAAAAATCCATAGAGGGTAGAACTAGGAGGTTAAGTTGCAAAGAAGGGTGGCCAAGGGAAGAGGGGTGAGTGGAAGAGAGAAAGATTTTGGCTTAATGGAAGAACGAACTTTTTAACAATTCCTGACTTCCCTGTTTTTTCTCAACTCTCAGTTAAAAGTTTTAACCTTCTGCAAGAAGCTTCTCCCAATCCACTTTAATCTTTTTTTTTTTGTTTTGTTTTGTTGTTGTTGTTGAGGCAATTGGGGTAAAGTGACTTGCTCAAGGTCACACAGCTAGGAAGTGTTAAGTGTCTGAGACAAGATTTGAACTCAGGTCCTCCTAACTTCAAGGCTGGTGCTCCATCCACTACACCACCTAGCTGCCCCAATCCACTTTAATCTGAATCTATTTTATTCCTCCTTGAAGTCTGGGATTATCCTTTGCCTTTGTTTATAATTCCCACTCCCCCCTCCCCAATTTACTACAGTGTACACATAGTTTCTTATTAATAAATGTTTCTTGACTAACTATATATTTACCATATCTATGTATGTGCCTTGGTTTTTCCTTTGATAAAATGAAAAATTCTTAAAGACGGCATCTATTTCATTTCTTGCTTTGTTTCACTAGTTTCTAAAGATCTTGGAGTTTAGGAGTATAAGAAATGCTTCTTGATTGAGTTTTGTTTCTATAACTGTCTTTCTCATTAGACCAATATTTATCTTTCTATGCCTCTTTCTCTTTGTGTGTTTCTGCCTCTGCTTATCTCTGTCTCTTTATCTTTATTATTTTCTTCATTTTTTCACCTTGGAAGATCCTTCCACTCCAGTGGAAGCTTTCTCTTCCCAGAACATCAGTCTTAACCAAGAGCCAAACACATTCATTTATCTGTCCTCTTGGACCAGCTCTGGAAATCTCTTAAAACAGTGCCTTCCCTTTTGCCAAACCTTTTCATCTTTTTTTTTTTTTTTTAAATGTGTAAATTAAATGCGGTAATATGTAAATTCTATCATTAGAATGCAAGTTCCCTGAGGGTAAGAATTACCTTTCATTTAGTTTCTGTGTGAATTCCCAGTGCTTAGCACCTTGCAGACACTTAAGCACTTAAAAAATGCTGGTTGGCCTGTTCTTGTTTCTGTCTCTCTTTTTGACTCTAGCATAAAGCAGAAGGCTTATAAAGAAAAGTTGTCTTTATGGGACATTCTAGGCATTTTTCTACTATGAATTTTTCTACTAAGCAAACATTTATTAAATGACTACTCTATCCCTGGACCCCATAATTATAGTCTCAAGTATTAACCAATGTGCCATTTTCTTCCTCATAGTCTAGTTTTACAGAGATAAAAATGTGGGCTATCCAAGGACATCTTCACAAAATCCTACATTTTTGTCTCCTATTATAAGGTGATTCTTAGCTTTGGAAAACAGTGGTAACAAAGATGAAGTCCTAATAATGTGATCTATGCTGTGGGGTTTGTCACCCAATGATGGCAGGCACCCAAAGCTGAGGTTCAGTCATTCACAATGGCCATTCTCTTTGGCAAAAGGTAGATTTATTTAGGGGAATAGGTTACAGACCAAATGAAGGGATACAATAGTGAGAATGGTAAATATGAAAGATTTGGGAGAGCATATGAAAGACAAACTCCTCATTGGAACCCACAATTTCCAGATAGAAAGAGTTAGTGAGCTGAGGAGAAGTGGGGTTGGGAAGCAGAGTGGAGCTAGAGGAGATACCATATGGCATGGGGAAAGGGGAAGGGGAAAGGGAAGGTGAAAGGGAAAGACACAACAAGGCAGAATGCTGAGGTAGGCGGACCCAAAGGAAGACAGCTGCAAAGCCATAAGTTATTTTATAGGGAAAATTTAGCCTCAGGGTCTTAACATAACTTGGATTTCTGACTGGATTAGCTTTAGAGGGTGGGACCAGAGAACTAAACTGATCTCCATTATCAGAGCCTCCTTCCTACTTGCCTAAGGGATTAATTTTTATCAATTCCACTGCTAACCATACCCAACATTGAAGACCTCATCACTATCACAGTAGGGCCCAAATAGACTTTATCTCCTTTCTCGGGCCTGTTCTGGAAAATAAAGAGAAGCAAATGGGCAGCTAGATAGCACAGTAAATAAAGTGGCAGGTCTGGAGTCAGGAAGACTTATACTGCTGATTTCAAGTCTGAATTCAGGAAGTTATTAGCTGTATGACACAGTATAACATTTAACTCTGTTTGCCTCAGTTTCCTTATTTGTAAAATGGTTGGAGAAGGAAATGACAAAACACTCCAATATCTTTGCCAAGAAAATTCCAAAAGGCATCACAAAGAGTTAAACTTGATTGTAAGGACAGAAAATATTTTAGTTATATAAATATTTATAAATATTATATAAATATAATAATAATTATAAATATTATTATAAATAAATAAATTTACAAATATTTGCAACATTGGAACCATTGTTCATTAGAAAAAGAATTTTAAACCTTAAAAAAAAAATTAAAGATAGGAACTTGTAATTTTAACATAATTAACATGTAGTAGATTTCCTGCCATCTAGGGGAGGGGTGGGGACCAGGGGGAAAAAGTTTGTAACAAAGCTTTGTGAGGGTCAATGTTGAAGAATTACCCATACATATGTTTTGCAAATAAAAAGCTTTAATTAAAAAAAAAAGTTGGTAATTTGTGTTTTTTATGAATTGTGTAAAGTTTACTTTAAGTTAAGCTACTTTAATTCAATACTAAAATGAATAAACTACAAATTTTTTCCTAAGTGAGGATTTAATTTTAGTATTCTCTACCAATAACCATAGTTTGAGTTTTATTTTTATTACAATACACTTTAAATAGTGATATGCAATGCTAAGTATAAATTTGATATTTTTAACTTAATACATTCCATAATGTTGTGGATAAAACAAAAGTGTTTTTTCAATAATTCTGAAAATCAAATAATAATAAGTTCACTGAAGAATAACCTTGATTTGAATTCTAGATTGTTAGAGCCTCATTGTACCTCATAGATTATCTAGAACAGGCCTATTTATTTCGTAGATAAGAAAAAGAAGTTTCAGAGAGATAAAAGAATTTGCCTGATGTCACACAAGGAGGAAGCATTAAAATAATGCCATCTTCTGGCTTCTAGCTCAGAAGTTTTGCAGTTACTGCATTATGCTAGCAATCTCCCCAACTCTAAAAATAGCCAAAACTTTTAAGCAATAAGAAAAATAAATATTAGCAGTTTGGGAAAATGTTTTAACTTATTAAATAATTGAATGCACATCTACTTTCCTTTTTTAATAATTCCTTCCTCCTTGTTTTCACTTATTCTCTGCTGGAGTGCTGTTTTACAATGCTTTTTGTTTTTTTTTTTCCCCAATTTATTTGGGGGGGGCACTTTCTACATTTATTGAAATGCAAGTTGGCTCTTAGGACCTTAGAAATAATATTAGAAAGTACCTCAAGAGCCACATAGTCTAAAGCCCTTATTTTCTGGTGAGAAAAGTGAAGATCAAGAAAAATAAATAACTTGCCCAAGGTCACAAAGATGCCAAATTCATGCAGGTAATGCCCAAGGTCACACAGGTAGTAAGGCAGAATTTGTACATAGGTTCTCCTGAAAATCTGTGATCTTTTTGTGAGAAATAACTTCACTGGACTTGGGAGGTGTATGGGATAAACTGAGTGAAGACTGGTAAGGATGTGACTTCAACCACTGTCCTAATTATGACTTGAGACTTTGCAATAACAAGTTAAGCTGTAGCTAAAAAGCTGCAGGGGGTTGATCATCTTGAATGAATATTCTCCTGTTTTCTACTACCTCTTAATTAACATGTAAGTACTTCTTTTAAAGGCAATTTATGCTTTTGTTTCTGGGATAGATTTTCTTTTCTTTTTCTTTTTTTTTTTTTTTTTTTGAGGCAATTAGGGTTAATTGCTCAGGGTCACACAGCTAGGACCTATTGAGTGTCTGAGACCAGATTTGAATTCAGGTCCTCCTGACTTCAGGGCTGGTGCTCTATCCACTGTGCCACCTAGCTGCCCCCTGGAATAGATTTTCAAGTTTAGAGTATAAACCTGGACTCCCCCAGACAATGGGAGAGAAGATCAAGATGGGGAGGCAGGGCTTTTGTTTGCTTTTGGCTTTTGAAGTTTGTGCTTTGCACTCCTTTACTGAGAAACACCTTGTCAAATGGGAGTTGCCCATTCTCCTGAGATTGTAATCCCTTTTTGCTTTTATTACTCCAATTTTAATTTGGGTGCAGTGTCCTACAGAGGATGGATAAAATTAAAGGGCTTTAATTACACAACTGCAGAGGAGGGTATCCTATAGGATAGGAATCCCTGTATTCAAAACTTGTCTGTTTCTATACCTGAAACACAAGTCCCTCCCCCAATTCTCCATTAGGTGAGTACCGAAGGCATTCACCTTATATGGACATAGTTCAGTCCTTCTCCTAATTCTCGGTTGTGTAATCCTAGCTAAAGAATAAGTACACTCTCCTCCTCTGATCACTACACCTTCTTTCTAAATCCTCACTTCTTTTTATTTTATTTTATTTTTTTTCCCTTAAGTCTTTTTTTTTAATTTTTTTAATTTGCAAAACATATGTATGGGTAATTCCTAAACATTAACCCTTACAAAGCTTTCTGTTACAAAATTTTCCCCCCTACTCCCCACCCCTCCCCTAGATGGCAGGATATCCACTACATGATAATTATGTTATAATACTTAAGAAATCGAATATATGTATACTTATTTCCATACATCATTTTTGTGCAGGAGAAATCATATCTACAAGAAAGAATAATCCGATAAAGGAAATACAATGCAAGCAAACCTCAATAGAGAACATGAAAATGTTATGTTGTGGTCCATATTTCACATCCCTCTCTCTGGGTGTATATGGCTTTCTTCAGTGAACTATTGGAACTGGTTTGAAGCATTTCATTGTTGAAGAGAGCCATGTCCATCAGAATTGATCATCATGTAATACTGTTGTTGCTGTGTATGATGATCTCCTGGTTCTGCTCGTTTCACTCAGCATCAGTTCATGCAAGTCTCTCCAGGCCTCTCTGAAATCGTCCTGCTGGTCGTTTCTTACAGAACAATAATATTCCATAACATTCATATACCATAATTTATTCAGCCACTCTCCAATTGATGGGCATCCATTCAGTTTCCAGTTTCTAGCCACTACACAAAGGGCTACCACAAACATTCTTGCACATGTGGGGCCCTTTCCTTTTTTTAAGATCTCTTTGGAATATAAGCCCAATAGAAACACTGCTGGGTCAAAGGGTATGCACAGTTTGATAACTTTTTGAGCATAGCTCCAAATTGCTCTCCAGAATGGTTGGATCCATTCACAATTCCACCAACAATGTATCAGTGTCCCAGTCTTCCCACATGCCCTCCAACATTCATCTTTATCTTTTCCTGTCATTTTAGCCAATCTGACAGGTGTGTAGTGGTACCTCAGAGTTGTCTTAATTTGCATTTCTCTGATCAATAGTGCTAAATCCTCACTTCTAATTATATTTTATGATATGTTTCTTATTCTAAATTCCCACCTCTGATTACATTTCATAATTGTTTGTAAGTCTGAGTCTCCCACCCCAATTACATTTTTTCTCTTATTAATTTTGTTTCCTTGTTCCCCCTCCATTTCTTAGGTTTCATTTTTATTTTTCTAATTGAAGTTTTATTTCTCTAACTTAATTTTCACAACTGTGAAACTAAACCTCCATCCAATTCTCACATTTTTCACTGCACCCAATTTTACCCTCCTAGAATGCAATATTTCTGAGGACAAAATCCTTGTATAAAGATAATGATAATTTGTTATTGTGATAATCCATTATGTGAAAATTATATTACCGTCAATATTTTAACTAGAATTTATATAGTTCTTCAGAGTTTGCAAAGCACTTTATAACTTTCTCTCATTTTACAAATATATAATAATATGATTAAAGAATTTATTTATATGAATTTTCCCCCAGAATCATCAGTGGATTGCATGTAGTAGTCACTATCATATTTGTGGAATTTGAATTCACTGACATTGGAGTATGATGGAACAGAATCATTTCACTAAGGATGAAACAATGTATGGAAACAATCATATGGAAATGTCAGGCAAAATTCTCTTCTATTCAAATTATCTGGATCATCCTTCAGGTTTCAAATGAGATAATAATTGTAAAGTGCTTAGCACACAGCCTAGCACATAGTGAGTGCTTAATAAATACTGGGTCTCTTTCTAATTTCTATATGTATGTTTCTCTTTGAATTATCTGACATAATTGTGCCTTTCCTGTATGGGGATGAAGGTTTGCCATTATAACATCAACAGCTTTGAAATTGGTCTTTTAGCTACCAACTGAGTGGGGAAAAAAAGTGGAGAAAGAAAGAGAAAAGAGATGGATGGCATGGCTCAAGATGAGAAATTCTTTCTTTAGATCTCCCTCCAATGATTTGGGAATTGAAATGTAAATTTTCAAACCAGAATGTACAGGGGAAGGGCCAAAGCTGAAACCAGAGCCCTGACTCCCCAGCCCACAGAAGAGCAGAGCTGTTTAGAAAATTGGTCTATTTTTATTTTAGGTCAGTAGTGACTGATTGGTCCTCTTTCTTTTATTTAATCCTGTGGCATTTTGATTTATTTCCTTGCTTGAATAGGCCTTCATTCTGGTGAGCAGCTGTTTTGGTTTCCAGTCTCTGTGAACAAAATATTAACGATTTCTCCTCTGCAGAAAATGCCTGTCCAAACATCATACTCAGCATCACTTTAGACCACTGCCTCCATCTCATTTCCATCCACAGGTGAAGGTATATGTTTTTAATGTCTCCTTTCACTCATGGGCTTCCAGCCGTGACTGGTGTCTGATAGTGTGTCTCACAAGTATATTGCCATGATTTCCTCACATCCTTATATCTCATAGGATAGGAAATTCAATCTTTGCATTTCACGCATGATCTGCATTATAGCTATGGCATTCCTAAATGTGACAATACTCAGACACCATAGCCTGAAAGCATCCCTGAATATCTTTTTCCATTTGTAAACTATTGAAATCAGTAACTCAAAATCTAAAATTCTGACATTTTTTTTCTTGATGTTGGTCAGGATGCTTACATTTTTTAAAAGTCATCTTTTGAGAAAATAAAGTATAATTGATTTTGGCTTTTGCAAGTTTTGAAAATATGAGACATACTCTTTAGTTCTTGAAAATTAAATGTATAGCAATGTAGTACAACAGGAAAAGGCAGCTAAGTGATGCAATGAAAAAGTACAGGGCCTGGTGTAACTCATCTTCCTAAGTTCAAATATGGCCTCAGACTCTTACTAGCAGTGTGAGCTAGTCACTGAACCCTGTTTGCTTCTGTAAAAGGAGAGGATTAGCTTCTGAGGCCCCATCCAGCTCCAGATAGGTGATCCTATAATACTTATAGGGTAGAATTCTTGATGATCTTCAACTACCTTCAAATTCCAAAATATTTCTATTAGGAATCATTTTTATTCTACCTTTTTTGCTTTCTGGTGTACTTAACCCAGCCCTATCATCACTCTCTCATTAGTTTCTCAAACAAAAGGGCCTAGCTCATCCACAGATTTCAAATATGTGTCTACTGCTTCATGTGGTGCCTGAGTCATTATCCAGAAGATTTCCCTATGAAGTTCCCACACCATTGGTTTTCCCCCAGGGGGAATGCCTTGTTTCTCTACTCACCATCATTTCATGAGCTTTGTTCTTCTCTACCCTCCTTTGTACTCTCTTCCCACGTTAGTGCCTATGATAGGCGAGCACCCACTGGGTTTCCTTCAATTGGACTGGCTTCAAGTTTCATAGCTTTCCTCACTGCTGATCTGCAGCTTGCTGATCAAGGGCTCCCTGGTGGACCTGGACTTAGATGCCTGTTTAACTTCTGTCCTCAGCATTTCAAAATTATTAGTCAGGACCTGGCCCATGGCCAAAAGAATATGAATATTTTAAGATGCACAGTTACTCCCATACTTTCCTCACCCCCTGCATCTGGAAGACAGATAATGACTCCCCCAGAGTCTTGCTTATCCATACCCCATATTAATTTTAGTTATGAGCCTCAGTTAAGAGCTCATTCCTGGCTATTAAGTTTAGGAAAACTAAAGGGAATCTGGATTCTTCTGGCATGATGAGTTACCACAAAGTGGCTTTTGGATATATCCAGAGACTAGTGGAATTGAAGACTTGAGCCATGGAGTACTTAAAACTTAAAGCACATCCTGAGCCTTCCTTTGGTCAGATGATCCTGCCACTCTCATTCCAATAGGATAGGTCCTTGACAGTCTGGATTAGCTGTAAGATAAGTGCTGTGCCGAGCCAACTCTTTGTCAGTGCAAGCTTCCATTACTAAAACCTACTCAATCCCCAGGCATTCAAACCCCTCCAGCTGCACCACGATGAATGTGAGCTCTCTGTTGCTGAGTAGACCCAACTGTTAAACTCATCTGCAGGTACATAGTGCCTTCAACTCATTGAAGGCCAGGCTCAGGAGACCTTCCTTTCTTCATTTTTGAAGGTCTCAAGTTCCTTCCCTCTGGGGAAAGATAACCCTGATCTCACTAACTCCTAATTTCTAGGGATACCAGAAGACAAGTGAAGTCTGTAAAAGGAATGAGAGACTTTCCTGCCAATAGCTGTACTGTGACAGCACTAACTTATGAGGCGAACTTCTCTTCCTGCAGTATCTGTCTCTTTCTTTCTCCTGTCCCTTTTTCTTTATTCATTCTACATCTAAAATTCTGTTTCCCTCTCTTTTTTCCATCAACTTTTCTCTGCCTTTCTCTCTTTGTGTCTGTCTCTGTCTCTGTCTCTTTCTCTTATTTCATCTTCCCTGACTTCCATTTTCCATTATCTTCTTTAGGAAAATAGGATTTAATTTATATGTAATAATTTAAAAAATAATTCTAGAAATATGTAGTATAGTATATCTTTTTAGCTTAGCTTCTCATTCTATATTAAAACTTTACTTTTTTTTTCATTATGAATTATGCTCCCTGGAATAGTTCTGCAACTTAAAAACATGAGACAAAGACAGAGAGAGAGAGAGACAGACAGGCAGACAGACAGACAGACAGAGACAGACACAGAGAGAAAGACAGAGAGACAGACACACACACACACACAGAGACAGAGAGACAGAGAAAATACTAATTGATGGTTGGGGTTTCTGGCTTAATATTATTTTTAATTTTGGTTTACCCCCTCCTCACTAGATACCAATGGAATTTTGTCTTTAAAGAGTATTGTATAATTGAGAAAATTACTTCACAAAAATTGCAACACATCTTGTGCTTACATCCTATACCTGATTTTTTTTTAAATTAAAAAAAGTAAATTAAATCATCTTTTGAGCAATCAAGCAAGGAATCAATACAAGACATAAGAAACATGGATTCATTTGGAAAAAATGTTGAATGAAATGAAAAAATATATCTTGGGGAAAAGGGAATCTTTTACCGGTCTCACATAAAGAAATGCAACAATAACAACAACAAAAATCCCATGTATGGGAGAGAAAATTGTTGCTTTGAAATAATTTTTAAAGGAGTAAATGGAAAAATGTGTGCTGGTGAAGGAAATATTACATTCTTCTATTAATTACACTCTTCATGTATAACATGATAAAGGAGGCTAGTTGTAAAACAGGCAGTCTTCTCTGAATGTCAAGTTGTATTATTTTACAAATAAATTTCAACAACTATTAAATATTATATGTCTTAGATTGATAACTAATTGAATAGTGAGGTTCAAAGACTGATTTAACATAAAATAAATTACCATATTATTAAAATGTATATTCAGTGTCCACTACAATCTATATCATGAGTAACTAGTTGCTCAAGTCATATTTAAAAGATATTTTTTAGAATGAATTGAATATGTATATAGGCCACTTCCCAATGAGGAAACTCCCTCTCCAAATGAAAATAATTAATAGCTGTTCTGGAATCAGTTGTTTTAGAGAATTGTTGGAAGTACTGAAAGTTTAATCAGCTTGCTTGAAATCACAGACTGTGTCTGACACCAAATTTTGACTCAGTTCTTTCTCACTCTCTCTGTTTACTTGTCACTATATATCCCAGCCTAAAAAAGATCAGACAGGAGAATATGAAGAATTTCTAGAAAAGTGCAAGTGATAAATTAGCTTTATGATTGTACCTTTGAATTGTATTGAGCAGGATTGTAAGTTGTTTTTATTGTTTCTTAATTTAATTTTTGGATAGGAGAGTAGTTTGGAAATGGAGAAAACACTCTTTTCCCCTCATGTTGTCTTTTGATCTATTAATGAGGTCCAGAATGAGCTTCCTGAAAGAATATTTAAGAATCTTGAAAGAGGAAATCAGTGGTTTGTTTGTTTTGTTTTGTTTTGTTTTGTTTTTAGATACCAACTAGGTTGAACAATATAAAGATGCCGGGGGGGGGGGGGGGAAGGTAGGAAGAAAAGACATTTTTGAACTAAAATTTCTTGAAAAAGTTACATTTTTTATTGAGGATAGAATATTAAGTGAAAAGTATGGGAAGCAAGATGAATGATTTGGGTCACCAGATGACACTCACATTGTTTAATATCCGCAAAAGAAATGTATAGGGTATGAAAAAATTAAGTTGAAAAACAAAATATGCTTCCAGAATTTTCCAGTACTCATGTATGCAAGTCCATACTAAATTAATTCTGGGCTTCTTAGATTTTTTTTTCCACATGTGATTTAGAGCTGAAATGAGAGATTGATTTTAATACATGCAATATACATAAACACATAACTTTTGCATGTATATAGATACATATCTGTGTCTATCTCTCTCTATAGAGAAACCTATTCAGGAAACAGTAACCACTAGATAGACAACTGCTTTCCTTAGAATAAATTTCATATTATAAATAATCAAAACCCTGTATTTAATAACCTCTTGTCAAAATTGTGGCTTTCCTGTGAAACAGCAGGTGGTCTGGGACAGCTTTTCCTTTAGCATGGATAATAAATAAATAGGACACCAAAGAACACTAAAACATCTCCTTTAAGAGCCACAGAGGGCTGTGGTCCTGCACTGACTACATAAATATGCTGTATAAACAAAATTTGGAGAGAAGCCAATGCCAGATTCTTCAGAAGAAACCAGATCCTCCTTGTAACATACTCCACTAAGAGAAAAATATTATTCAGACCCTACTTTAGTGATACTGACCAATCTAAGGCAAGAACATTAACAATCATTACATTTTTCTTCATCTATAGGTGATTGTTCCATTTATGAAAATATCTGATTGCTTCTTAGAATGGATCTTTTCTATTTGGAAAAAAAGGAAAGATCTGTTTTTGTATTTGTGGTGTTTTGAAAGCGTACTTTCCAGGTAATCCTTGGCTACTAGACTCCTGGTATCTTTGCCAGACCAAGGATGGCTTTAGCAGTGGGCTGAAGGGGATGGTCTATTGCCAAAGTACTTTGTGAATGTAAGCTAGGAGGAAATTCCAAGCCATGCTTCTAAGCAATTGGAATCATTTGGAGAACTATCTGGACTAAGATAGTTATGTGCATGAGGATGGGAAAGGTCAAGAGCCCTGTCCCAACCTGCATTTACCCTGAGCATCCATTATCCCCACCTCCAGAGGGCAGGTGTGCACTTAGTCCCATCCTGGGAGGAAACTAAAGGTCATCACAGTTTGGATTCTTGGTACAAACCAAAGAGCTTTATTCCCAGGCTGCATCTTAGGTTAGGGTGTCTCCAATGCTCATTCATTTTTTTTTCCACAATGATTCATTTGAAGCAGGATACTCTATGGCATGTGTTTGGTGTCATTTTATGAGAAAATTATTGGAGCTGTCTTATTTTTCTAAAGTCTTTTCTTCTGCTCTAAAATGTTGATCAAGTTTCCTCAGAGATGTTCATTACTCTTGGCAAACCCTCTCTGAATTAATTTAGTTTTCTCCTTGACAGAGAGCAACATTTGTGAATTCCTTCCACATACACTCTCTGGATGGATTTGAAATTCTTCAATTCTGTTTTAAAAGCTGCAAAGCCATTTGGCAAAAGGTGGTATTTCTGTTAGGAAGTAAGGCCTCATACCAAAGTGTTATGTCATTGAACATACTACTTTAAGACATATAATTCAATTATACAACAATTTTTGCTTTTTAACATATCATTTTGCAGTCATAAAATTGCTTTCTTAAAAAATAGGCTTTGGTTCTAAGATTTTGCACAGTGCTTGGCACATAACAAGTGCATAATAAATGCTTTTTGGTTCATTGTTTAATTAAAGCACATCATAATACAGTAGAAAAGCAAAAACTCAGTTTTGAAAAGGGATAGTTTGGACAGACACCGTTAGAGAGCAAAACCAAGGTAATGTTGGTTGACTTAACAAAGCTAAAGAAGGTTGATTTTGTTTTGACCTTGAAGATCTTTCCCTGGATAATGTATATCTTGTCCAAGACTTTTGATCATAATTTCGTAGTGAAGTATAAATGACTTACATAATCCTATATAGTTTGTAAAAAACTTATAATTGTCAACTGATTCAATTCTCAAAACAATCCCAATATTTTTTTTTTTGGCTGAGGCAATTGGGGTTAAGTGACTTGCCCAGGGTCACACAGCTAGGAAGTGTTAAGTGTCTGAGTCCAGATTAGAACTCAGGTCCTCCTGACTTCAGGGCTGGTGCTCTATCCACTGTGTCACCTAGCTGCCCCAATCCCAATATTTCCAATGCCTAACAATAGTGCCTGGTACATGATAGGTGCTTAATAAATAATGGTTGATTAACTTATTTTATAAATGAGAAAATGAGGTAGAAAAATTAATTGACGTCCATATTCATTGTTGTTGTAAGTATATATTTGGACCTAGCCCCTCCTAATTCTAAATTTAGCACTCTCTCCACTAAGCCACAATGCCTTGAGGATATTTGTTGAGGATAATTGATTGAATTATGGATAGGACTTGATCTTTAAAAAATCAGAGAAGAAACTCCTCTGGAGAAAGGGTTAGTTATCTCCATAGACTAATAATTGACTGCTACCAACAGGCAGGCCAGCATAACTGAAATATCAAGACTTTGATGGAAGAGACAGAAGACAAGGAAATCTAACCACCATCATAACTGTCTTGATCACCATCTCCCCTCAGAGCAATAACCAAGGACGATGAACCCCAGAGACTCGGAATAGCAAAGCTATCCCAGTCTCTCATATCCCTAACCTCCAGCCATAATCCTGTGAAGCAGACTCTGTGGCTACAGATGGCTACTGCTCCTAGAGATGCAGGTGATTACTGAAGACCCAGTAAAGAATGTCCTTTTCATCAAAGTCCTTGAAATTGTCAAATAGGTCAACATCAGAAACACATAATTTTATCAGTGGAAATGATTAAAGAATTGTCACCATCTGCTTTGCTACTAAGAACCATGGGACTTTTCCATTTGACTTTAGATGAAATTTTCCATTTGTGTTATCTCTTCCATTAGCATATGACCTTTCTTAGAACAGGAACATACAAACGCATGTATAAAACTTTTCTAGAGAGCAATATTGCTGAAGAAGTTGAATAAAGTGGCAGTAAATGGCAAGGTAGTGGGGGGGGGGGAAGGAGGGGGAAATCTCCAGGTCCAGAAAAGAGTTTTTAGATCATCTAGTTGGAAAAAAAATAACCATTCCAGGACCCTGCTTCCTGGCCAGAAGAAGAATTCTTAGGCAAGCAAAACCTGAGCAAACTAATAGAAGTTAGGAGCTAGAGACAGAGAGCAGGGAAGAATATAGGCACAATATGGTGAGAAAACTTGTGTTTCGTCTTTCATCTATATTATGAGTTGTATGGACTGTGTACATCTGGAGGTAAAAGCCTAGTGATCCCAAGTGTGTTTGCCTATCAAGAAAGTTTCAGCCATTGGGTAGATTTGAGGACAGATGGTCTCATCAAGGGATATGTAATTTATTTTCTATTGACTATCTCTTTTTTTATTCCTGTTGAGAAGAATCCTCAATCATGAAGGACTGGATAGGTCCCTGGGATAATAAGCCTCACTAGAAATGAAAGGATAATTGGATTAATATTAGTGGATTCATCTATGAGGCTATAGAATTCAAAACAGAAAGAAAAGCCAGCCTGTTCTATCTTTGATGAGTCATTAATACAAGTACTGAATTGCAGCAGGAACTTTTTAGATTTTCTGTAGATAGATATGAACTACAGTCCTTATGTTTCCAGGTACTGAATATGTTTCAGACATTGTGCTAAGCTCTGAAGATACAAAGAAAAGCAAAAACAAAGTCTCTACTCTTAAGGAGCTCATATTCTGATGGAGGAAAAAACATACAGACACTCCCCTCCCCCAAAGTAAAAAAAATAAACCTAGGTACATACAAGATGTATGCACTCTACACAGAAGATAATCTCAGAGGGAAGGCACTGAAAAGTGGGTAAGGGAAGAGATTTGAGGAGACTAAGCCAGAGAACCAAAAAATGGGGGTTATGAAGAAGAGAATTCCAGGTGTGGGGGAAAGTCAGTGAAAAAGCATAGTCAGGAAATATAAGCATGCCAAGGTAGATCGATTGCAGAGTGCTTGGGGATAATAAACTATAAGACTACTTTGAAAGATAGTAGGGTCTCAAGTTATGAAAGGTTCTAAGTATCAAATAGGATTTATGTTTAATCCTAAAATTAATAGTAAGCTATACATTTAAATAAATTGGATTAAAGACAACTCCATAATCAGACCAAAGATTTAGAAAAATCACTTTGGTAGCTGAGTAGAAGGTGGATTGGAATAGGAAGAAAATTGAAACAGGAAGAACAATCAGAAGGCTGTTGCAGTAGGGAGAAATATAAAGAATGTCTCAGTCCCAGAGGTATCTCAAACTCAGCAAGTTTAATAGAATTCATTAGCTTCCCTGCTAATTCTACCTCTTTTCCAAGCTTCCCTATTTCTATTGATTGTAGAACCATCTTTCAAATGTAGGCTATCAGGTCTACAACTTCAATTTCATCCTTTATTCTTCCCTCTCTATTTCCCTTCCCACATTCAAGCATTTCTCAAGTACATTCTTCCTTCCTTCCTTCCTTCCTTCCTTCCTTCCTTCCTTCCTTCCTCCCTCCCTCCCTCCTTCCTTCCCTCTTCCTCCTCCCTCTCCTCCTCCTCCTCCTCCTTCTTTCTTTTTTCTCTTCTTTCTTCTTCATTTTTCTTCTTCTCTGTTTTCTTTCTACTATTACTACTACTATATATTGATTTAAATTATGCCAAGCACTTTACATCTCATTTGATCCTTGAAATAACTTTGTGAAGTAGATGCTATTATTATTCTCAATTTACAGAGGAGGAAACTGAGACTGAGAGAGATAAAATGACTTGCTCAGAGTTATACAACTGACAAGTGAGAGAAAAGAATTTTAACAGAGTTCATCTTGACTTCAAATCCAACACTGTGTCCCTGCCAAGCTACCAACTCCACAACTCCCATGTGCCTTTCATTTCACAAGTGCACTCAAATTTCCTCTTGTTGTAGTTCCCTATATTCTATTCACTTCTCTAAGTGCCTGATAAACCCCATCATTTCAACCTTACTCCAACAATGACCACCCAGATTTGTGCTGTTTGTTTATTTAATGAACAAATCTGCTCTATCTTCTTCCAAATAATGAATAAAGAACATTAATCCAGGTTGACCTGGAGGCAGTCTTGCAGCATGCCAGAGGAGATTTTATTCCAGGTTGACATTAATCTATTTACCATTATCTTTTGATTATACTCATACAATCAGCTGTAAACACATATAACTATTCTCTTAAACAGTTCATATTTTCTCTTTTTTTTTCCACAAAGATGAGAGAAATTTTTTCTGTGGCACACCTCAATCTGTCATAAATGGAAATGAGGTTAGTCTGACATGATCTGTATGTGAAAAACCCAATTAAATTTGATTTCACATGTAAGTACATATACATATATGTGTATGTATGTATTTGCTGGAGTTTATGTCAAGATCATCAGTTTTTATATTGCAAAATCCACCTTTTCACCCTGTTTGAAAACTGGGACAACATCTGACCATCTCCAGTTGTTTGGTATTTATCACATTCTCCACAATTCCTGGCAACAGGTCATCAATCTTATCGGCAAGCTCATTCAGTCCCCTGGGGTATCATTTGTCTGGGCCAGGAGATGAAGTTTCTTAAAGGAGTTGGATGATCTCAATCTGCTCAGCCATTCTAGCACATAATATGTGCCTGAAAAAAAAAACAGAATGATTTCTTTTTGTATTTCATTCTCATTTTAATGCCATATTTTTCTTAGTTTTGTTACCTTTGTGCTTCTGGGGCATTGAAGATAAGGTATAATCAAGTTCTGTCCATAATATTCTCTGGCCACTTTAGATTTCTGCCTTTGCCCCATACCTTTGTGTACATTTAGAAAAAAATAATCTCTTAACAGTCTGTTGTGACTGTTTCTGCTACTAAATTTGCCTACTGCATTTACTTACTTCTGTATTTCTATTGTTTTAGGTTGTATGAGAGGCATATAATCTCTCAAAGTTCTGGTTTCTTCTTTTTTATATAGATTTTTTTTAACCCGTTACATGTCAAGAAATTTTTTAGCATTCATTTTTACAAGATTTTGAGTTCCAAATTATTCTTCCTCCCTTCTTTCAAAGATGCTAGGCAGTTTGATATAATTTATACATGTGCCATCATGTAAAATATATTTCCATAGTAATCATAGTTGTGAAAGAAAAAATATCAAAAGGGAAAAAAACATGAGAAATAACAAATTAAGTGAAAAAATGCACTTTGATCTGCATTCAGAGTCCATAAATTCTTTATCTGGTTATGAATAGCATCTTTTTTCATGAGTCCTTTGTACTTGTCTTAGATTATTGTTTTGCTAAGGAGACCTGAATCAATCATAATTGATCATCACACAATGTTGCTGATACTGAGTACAATGTTTTCCTGGTTCTGCTCTTCTCACTTTGTATCAATTTGCATAAATCTTTCCAGGCTTTTTGTTTGTTTGTTTTTGAAATCTGCCTGTTCATTATTTCTTATTGCATAATAGTATTCATTATTTTAATATATCACAGTTTGTTCAGTCATTTTCCAATTGATGGGTATCCCCTCAATTTTCAATATTTCGCTACCACAAAAGGGAAGCCATAAATATTTTTGCACATGTAGGTCTTTTCCCCCTTTTTTAAATGATCTATTTGGTATATAGAGCTAATAGTTGTATTGCTGAATCAAAGGGCATGAAGCTTGTTTGATCTTTGTGCATAGCATCAAATTGCTATCCAGAATGGTTGGAACAGTTCACAACTTTACAAACAGTGCATTCATGTTTGAATTTTTCCATATCTTCTCCAACATTTTTCATTTTCCCTTTTTTTTTTTTTTTTTTGGTCATAATGGTCAATCTCAAAGATGTGAGAAGGCATTCTCAGAGTTGTTTTAATTTGCATTTCTCTAATCAAAAGTGATTTACATCATTTATTCATATATTTATAGATAGCTTTGATTTCTTCATCTGAAAACTGCCTGTTAATATCCTTTGATCATTTGCCATTTAGGGAATGGTTATATTCTTGTAAATTTGACTCAATTTTCTATATATTTGAGAAATGAAGCCTTTGTCAGAGACATTCATTGTAAAGATTGTTTCCCATATTTCTGCTTTCCTTCTAATCTTAGTTACATTGGTTTTGCTTGTACAGAAGCTTTTTAATTCAATAAAATAAAAATTATCTATTTTGCATTTCATAATTCTCTCTCTCTCTCTCTCTCTCATTTGGTCATAATTTTTTCCTCTTCCTATATGCCTGACAAGTAGATTATTCCTTGCTCTTCTAATTTGCTTATGCTGTCATCTTTTATGTCCAAATCATGCATCCATTTTGACCTTATCTTCATATACGGTGTGAGATGTTGATCTATACCTCATTTGCACTATGGTTTTCTAGTTTTCCCAGCAGTTTTTTTTTTCAAATAGTGAGTCTTTATCACAAATATTGTGGGCTTGAGGTTTATCAAACACTAGGTTACTATGATCATTGACTACCGTGTCTTGTATGCCAAGTCTATTCTACTGAGCTACCACTCCATTTCTTAGCCAGTACTAGATAGTGTTAATGACTGATTATTACTTTATAACATATTCTGTGATTTGGAATTGCTAGACCACCTTTCTTTGTATTTTTTAAAATTAATTCCCTTGATATTCTTAACATTTTGTTGTTTCAGACAAATTTTGTGTTATTTTTTCTAACTCTATTAGCTTGAGGTATTTTTTTTTGGTAGTTTTATTGTTATGGCATTGAATAATTAGTTTGGGGAGAATTATCACTTTTTTAATATTGTCTCAACTTACCCTATGAGCAAGTGACCTTTTTCCAGTTGTTTAGATCTGACTTTATTTGTGTGTGAAAAGTGTTTTGTAATTGTGTTCATATAGTTCCTGAGTTTGTCTTGACTTCCAAATATTTGAAATGCAATGTTTCTATTTCTTGTTGCTGGGCTTTGTTGGTTGTAGAAAAAAAAAATGATGATTTTTGTGGGTTTATCTTATGTCCTACAATTTTGCCTAACTTGTTAATTATTTCAAGAAATTTTTAGTTGATCTTTAGAATTCTCTAAAGTATAACATTATATATCTGCAAATAGTTATAGTTTTGTTTCTTCATCACCTATTTTAATTGCTTCTATTTATTTTTTTCTTCTCTTATTTCTAAAGCTAACATTTCTAATACTATATTGAATAATAGAAGTGATAATGCTCATACTTACTTCATAAGTAATTTTTTTAGGAAAGGCTTTTAGCTTATCCTCAATGCTTTCTGATAGTTTTAGATAGACACTGATTATCAATTTAAGGGATGCTCCCTTTATAGAAATAAACAGGAATATTCTCCAATGTTTTTTAATACAAATTAGTGCTAGTTTTGTCAAAAGGTTTTGTCTATTGAAATAATCATATTTCTGTTGGTTTTATTATTTTTTTCATTCTTTTTTTTATTAAAGCTTTTTATTTGTATAACATATGTATGGTAGTTCCCCAGCATTGATCTTTACAAAGCTTTCCATTACAAATTTTGCCCCCAGTCCCCTCCCCTCCCCTCTATGGCAGGAAGTCCGCTACATGTTAATAATGTTGAAATGCTTGAGAAGTTATGCAAGAAAAATCCTATCTACAAGAAAAAAAAGAATCAGAGAAAGGCAACACAATACAAGCAGATGTCAATAGAGATCATGAAAATGTTACGTTGTGGTCCATATTTCATATCCCTCTGTCTGGGTGTATATGGTTTTCTTCAGTGAACAATTGGAACTGGATTGAGACAATTCTTTGTTGCAGAGAGCCATGTCCATCAGAATTGATCATCATGTAATACTGTTGTTGCTGTGTATGATGATCTCCTGGTTCTGCTCGTTTCACTCAGCATCAGTTCATGCAAGTCTCTCCAGGCCTCTCTGAAATCGTCCTGCTGGTCGTTTCTTACAGAGCAATAATATTCCATAACATTCATATACCATAATTTATTCAGCCACTCTCCAATTGATGGGCATCCCTTCAGTTTCCAGTTTCTAGCCACTACAAAAAGGGCTGCCACAAATATTCTTGCACATGTGGGTCCCTTTATGTTGGTTTTATTATTGATATGGTTAATTGTGCTGATGGCTTTCCTAATATTGAGCCAGCCCTGCATTCCTCATATATAGCATCTTCTTGGTTATGGTGTATAATTTTGTAATATATTGCTGTGATCATCTTGATAATATTTTCTTTGAAGTTTTTCCATCAAAGAATGTTGGCAGGGATGTGGGAAAAGTGGGACACTGATACATTGTTGGTGGAATTGTGAATGGATCCAACCATTCTGGAGAGCAATTTGGAACTATGCTCAAAAAGTTATCAAACTATACCTACTCTTTGACTCAACAGGGTTTCTACTGGGCTCATATCCCAAAGAGATCTTAAAGGAGAGAAAGGGACCCACATGTGCAAAAATGTTTGTGGCAGCCCTTTTTGTAGTGGCTAGAAACTGGAAACTGAATGGATGCCCATAAGCTGGAGAATGGCTGGATAAATTATGGTATATGAATATCATGGAATATTATTGTCTGTAAGAAACTTCCAACAGTATGATTTCAGAGAGGCCTGGAGAGACTTGCATGAACTGATGCTAAGTAAAATGAGCAGAATCAGGAGATCATTATACATGGCAACAACAAGACTATACAATGATTAATTCTGATGGCTCTCTTCAACAATGAGATATTTCAAACCAATTCCAATTGTTCAGTGATGAAGAAAGCCATATACACCCAGAGAGAGGCTTGTGGGATCTGAGTGTGGACCACAACATAGCATTTTAATGCTTTCTGTGAATATTTACATGCATTTTGTTTTCCTTCTCAGGTTTTGGTTTTTTTTGTTTTTTTTCTTGTAGATCCGATTTTTCTTGTACAGCAAGATAACTGTATAAATGTGTATACATATATTGGATTTGTCATATATTTTAACATAGTTGACATGTATTGGACTACCTGCCATCTAATGGAGAGGGTGGGGAGAAGGAGGGAAAAATTTGGAACAGAAGGCTTTGTAAGGGTCAATGTTAAAAAATTACCCATGCATATGTTTTGCAAATAAAAAGCTTTAATAAAAAAATGTAAAAAAAAAAGAAATTTTTGCATCAATATTCCTTGGAGAAATTGGTCTAAATTTTTTTTCTGTTTTTGCTCTTCCTGATTTAAATATCAACACCATATTTGTGTGCTAAAAGAAGTAGGGAAGGAGTCTGAAAAGATGGCAGAGTAGGTCAGAAAATTCCAAGCACTCCAGATTTCCCCCACAAACAGAACAAATTGGTACCTCAGGGTAAATGCAGATTTGTGAAAAACAAAAAAGGCTTGGGTTAGAATAGGTGTCCTCCTGAAACAATTCAAAAAGATCAGAAGAAAGACCCCAGAACAGGTTTTAACCAATGCAAAGTACAAATATCTCTAGGCTAACTCCACAGAAACATCCAGCAGAGCCCTTAAGTTAACTGGCTTTGGCTGGATCCTCAGCCCAAACCACAGAAACTTTCGCCTTCTGGTCAGTGTAGGGAGCTGGGAGTCTGAGAGCAGGAAAACTGAGGGAACCAGGTTCAGCTGTGCTGCATAGACAAGGCCTGGTACAAGATAGAACCAACACACACAATAAGTGTAGAAGTGGGGCAGGGACCCTGCTGGCACTTGCAGGAGGGGGGTGCTTTTGTTTTGGGGTTCCAGGCAAAGCTGAAGTAAAGGTAGACACCATTCCCCCAAACAGAGGATTACAGGTGCTTACACTAATGCTTCTTATTAAAATAAACAAATAAATAAACAGTCAAAGGAGAAAGAACTGAGCCACAGAAACTACTATGGGAATAGGGAAGAGTGAGCTTCATCTTCAGAGTAAAAGTAAAAAAAAAAAAAAAAAAAGGTTTTCCTATCCAAAAGAATAATGTTAAATTGTTACCTACCCAGAAAGAATTTATAGAACTCAAAAAAGACTTAAAAAATAAAGTAGGAGATTGAGGAAAAAGTAAAAATAAATAAAAATAAACAATCAAATAAACAAATAAGAACCTTCCAAGAAAAATAAGATTATGAGAACAAAAAGTTAACCAACTTTGAAAATTAGAATTAGGCAAGGGGAAGACAATGAAGCTATAAGAGATCAAGAAATAGCAAAACAAAATATAAAGAATGAAAAAATAGAATAGAATGTGAAACATCTTATAAGAAAAACAAAAGTTCTGGAGAACAGATCAAGAAGAAAAAATATGAGTATAATTAGATCTGAAAGCTATCACCAAAAAAAAAAAATACAAGACACAATAATATAAGAAATAACCCAAGAAAGAGCAATTTGGAACTATGTCCAAAGGTCTATCAAACTGTACATACCCTTTGATCCAGCAATGTTTCTACTGGGCTTATATCCCAAAGACATCATAAAGGAGGGAAAGGGACCTGCATGTGTAAAAATGTTTGTGGCAGCCCTTTTTGTAGAGGCTAGAAACTGGAAATTGAATGGATGCCCATGAGCTGGAGAATGGCTGAATAAGTTGGTATATGAATGTGATGGAATATTATTGTTCTATAAGAAACAATCAGGATGATTTCAGAGAGGTCTGGAGAGACTTACATGAACTGCTGCAAAGTGAAGTGAGCAGAACCAGGAGATCATTGTACATGGCCACAAGAAGATTGATCAATTCTGATGGACATGGCTCTTCTCAACAATGAGATGATTCAGGCCAATTCCAATGATCTTATGATGAAGAGAGCCATTTGCACCCAGAGAGAGGACTGTGGGTACTAAGTGTGGACCGCAACATGATATTTTCACTTTTTTGCTATTGTTTGCTTACATTTTAATTTATTTCTCATTTTTTCCTTTTCAATTTGATATTTCTCTTGTGCAGCAAAATAATTGTGAAAATAAGTATAGAAGAATTGCATATGTTTAACATATATGGATTTACTTGCCATCTAGGGAAGGGAAAGAAGGGAGGGAAAAATTTTGGAACACAAGGTTTTGCAAGGGTGAATGTTGAACATTATCCATGCATATATATTTTTTAATTTTTATTAAAGCTTTTTATTTACAAAACATATGCATGGGTAATTTTACAGCATTGACCTTTGCAAAACCTTCTGTTCCAGATTTTCCCCTCTTACCCCCCTCACTCCCTCCCCTAGATGGCCAGTAGTCCAATACATGTTAAATATGTTAAAATATTTGTTAAATCCAATATGTATACGTATACATATTTATATAGTTATCTTGCTGTCCAAGAAAAATCAGATCAAGAAAGAAGAAAAAAAGAAACCTAAAAAAGAAAACAAAATGCAAGCAAACAACAACAGAAAAGACTAAAAATGCTATGTTGTGGTCCACCCTCAGATCCCACAGACCTCTCTCTGGATATAGATGGCTTTCTTCATTACTGAACAATTGGAACTGGTTTGAAACATCTCATTGTTGAAGAGAACCATGTCTTCAGAATTGATCATTGTATAGTCTTATTGTTGCTATGCATAATGATCTCCTGGTTCTGCTCAATTCACTCAGCATCGGTTCATATAAGTCCCTCCAGGCTTCTCTGAAATCATCCTGCTGATCGTTTCTTACAGAATAATAATATTCCATAACACTCATATACCATAATTTATTCAGCCACTCTCCAATTGATGGACATCCATTCAGTTTCCAGATTCTTGCCACTATAAAAAGGGCTGCCACAAACATTTTTCATGCATATGTTTTGAAAATAAAAAAGCTTTAATAAAAAAAAATTTTTTAAAGAAATAATCTAAGAAAATTGTGCTGGAGTGATAGAACATTAGAGAAAAATAGAAATGGAAAAAATCCATTGATCACCACCTCAAAGAGATCTTTTATGGAAAACAAAGGAATATTATTGCCAAATTTTGAAACCCCCAGATAAAAGAGAAACTTTTGCAAGAAACAAGAAAAAAAAATTCAAATATGTTGTAGCTACAATTAGAATTGCACAGAATTTTTCAGCGGCCATAATAAAAGACTGCAGATCCTGAAATTATATATACTGGTAATCAAAAGAACTAGACCAAAAATATCATATTCATCAAAATTATCCATAATATTAAATGAAAAATATGGACATTCAATGAATCTGCTGATTTTTAGAACTTTTTTTCAACCAAACCTAAACTCAATAGAAAATTTAACATAATAAGAGTCAATATTAAACATCAATTTCAAAGAACTTAATATGGACAAATTATTTATGTTTGGAAATGTATAGCATATGTTTAAGAATGACATCAGCAATTGGGTAGCTCAAAAGAAAGATTGGAGCACAGTTAAGGTAAAAATAGTAATTAGTTATACAAATGAGGTGCAGAGGAAGAATAGACACAGAGTTACTAGGGGGGAGAGGAAGGCTCATAGTTCTGAAAACTACTCATATTGGAAATAAATTATATAGGCAACACTGAACATATACCATGAAGGGTATAGCACTCTCCAAAATTTATAAAGAAATAAGGAGGTAGGGATGGGCAGAGCGGGAAACAAAGGATCAGGGAAGAAGATAAGGAAGGGATCCATGGGTTGAGGGAGGTTAAGTAATAGCAAGGTAAGTTAAGGAACAGAATTAAAGTAAAGAGTTAGCAGGAATAGAAAAAGTGTGTGTGTGTAGTGTGTGTGTGTGTGTGTGTGTGTGTGTGTGTGTGTGTGTGTGTATCTATATATGTATATATAAATATATCCTTGCTTAACTATAGCCTGCTTGGGGAAGGGGGGTGGGGATGAAACAGGTAAAAAAAAAAAATAAAGTTAAAAAAAGTTTGTAGCAAATAACAAAAGAAGAATCTATAAGGAAGTGAAGAAAAGATAGACACTCATGAATATAATTTCTTCTACTATTATATATCCTTTCTTGAACTATTAATTTATTGTTATATATTTTTAATCCTCTCTGATGTTTTTCTGGGCATAGGTCTATATTCTGTTTTTTCTTCTTTTGCTTTGTTTTCCTTTTCTGTTTTTCTGTTTTTTCTTTTTTTTAATAAAATAAAATTTAAAAAATAAATATTTATTGATCGACTGACTCTAATGCCCAGTCCTCACTTATGTCTGCCCACCATAATAACACACTCTTTCCCTAATTCCAAACTCCATTACTTCAGTGTAAAGAGCTTAGCTGATTGAGAAGAAACAAACTCATGCTAAGGTTAAGTATGTAAATACCTACCTAAGCTAGTATAAAAGTAGATGTTTATCAGACCAAAAGAATGATCCTCTCATGGAATTCAAGTCAATAATTTTGGTGGATATATGATATTTTGTAGGGAAAAGGAGTCTGAGAATAAGAACTAAGATTCAGAATATGGTATTAGATGTAAAAAGATCTCACTTTAAAAAATTCTAGTATCTGAGTTCAAAACCTATCACTCTTCTAGGGAAAAAAAGATGATAAATACATGCTGACTGAATAATTGATTGAGTGGCAGTTAAATCTTATTATAAATGAATCTTTCCTTTTTATTCTCCAGAGCCCAATACAGTAGTGGAATAAAAAGCCTAATAAATTTAAAGAAAGATCTTGATTTATTTAGTCTTTGAAAAGTCAATTAAGTTTTTTTCTCAATTGAGAAAAATATACAAAATTCAAACTTGCCTCAAGAATCAATAAAAGGCATAGACTTTAAGCAACATTAAAAAACTCAACTGTATTTGAAATATTGTAAATCATGCTTCATAGAAAAGTGTAAATAGACAATCACTTAATCAGGGATAAATTACCTTTGTCCATGTTTTTGTTTTTGTTTGGAGGGGGGAGTAGATAGAGATACAGAGACAGAAAGAGATAGAAGGTTAGAAACAGACAAAGAGACAAATTGGCAGAGATAGGGACAGAGACAAGGATCTAAGGAGACATAGGTGGAGGAACAAAGATGGAGAGGAAAAGGGAAGGATAGACATGCAGAGAGAGGGAATAACAGAGACAGAGAAAGAAAAAATTAAATAGAAACAGAGTGACTATTTGTGGCCAACAGAAATCAGCTTTAAAGACACCCAACAAATTAAGTAGTTAACCCAGAATTCTGAGAGGAAGGTGGGAGAATGGAATGTGGGATGATTTTCTACTACAGAATCAGTACAGGCAGACAGAGAAATGGAGAAATGTGGGCATGGTACAGTGTGGCTTATTTTACTTGATATTTTGTGAATACTCCATTCAGATTACTAAGTTCTTGGCTTTTAGGAATTTCCAAGAAATTTATTTCACTTTAAGTTTATGTATTGCTCAGAAGTCACCACCAAGCTTCCCAGAATTTTAATAAAACATTCCAGATATGGCAATAATTATTTTTAGACTCCATAACCCCTACTAACAATGGGGATTTTGACATACTCAAACTAAGTCATATTGATGACTACAAGGATGACATTCAAGAGGAAAAGGTGGGTCATATATCTAGGTGAGTTTGTTTACTCACAGGGTTTCTAATTTTACATATACATACATATATATATATATATATATACACACACACACACACACATATATATATATATATTTATTATATAAATTCTTACTTTGAACCACATTGCCCTGATCAATCAGACTATCAAATGAAATTAAGGTATTTAAAAAAAATATTCAACATTCTCTCTGTGTTAAATTAAGTATTCCTATACTTTTTTTCCTATTCCTTTTCTTTTTCCTATTCCAATTCCTTTCTTCTTCTTCTATTTTTTTTTTAAAGTGAACTTGTGATTTTACTGGAGTTTTCCATTAGTGGAAATTATCACATTCTATGAAAATTAGACTTTTTAAGGAGTTACCAGGGGCAGTAAGGTATAAAAAGACATGTATTAGCTTAAAGAGGTAGCAAGGTGGCACATTGGATACAATGCCAGATCAGGGGTAAGGATGAACTAAATTAAAATTCAACCTCAGATCCTTGATAGTTGTGTGATTTTGGACAAAATATGAAGGAAAGTGGACTATTAGTATCATGTTTCAAATTGTATTACAAAAAGGTAATCATCAAAACAATCTGGCATTGTCTAAGAAATAGAGTGATGAGCTTAGGTGCACAATTCATTATAGTAAATGGCCATAGTAATCTAGTGTCTAAACCCAAAGATCCAAGGTTTGGGGACAAAAGCTCATTATTTTACAAAAACTATTGGGAAAATTGGAAAATATGGCATGATACGTACCAATTAACATCTCACACCAATATACCAAGATAAGGTGAAAATAGACTCATGATTTACACATAAAGGGTAATACCATAAGCAAATTGGGAGAGCATGGAATAGTTTACCTGTTACAGTTTACCCATACTTTATCTATAGATAATGGAAGCATCAAACAAGATATAGAGTATACTACAAAATTTAAAATGAATGATTTTAATTATATAAAATTTTAAGTCTTTGCACAAACAAAATAAATGCAACCAAAATGGGAAGGAAAACAGAAAAGTAAGGAGGTTAAATTGAGCAAATATCTCTGATAAAGGACTTGTTTCTCAAGTATATAAAAAATGGAGTCATATTTATGTGAATACAAGCCATTTCCCAATTGAAAAATGGTCAAATAATATGAACAGTTTTTAGATAAAAAAGTCAAAGCTAACTATAGTCATATAAAAATATTCTAAATCACTGTTGATTAGAGAAATTCAAATTAAATAATTCTGATGTACCACTTCTAGCACTTCATATCTATCAAATTGGCTAATATGATATCAAAAAAGGAAAATAATAAATATTGGAGAGAATGTGGGAAAAGTGGAATACTAATATACTATTGGTGAAGTTGTGAAGATTCAATCATTGTGAAGAACAATCTGTAGCTACACTCAAAAGACTTCAAAACTGTGTATGCCCTTTGACCCAGCAATACAACACTAGATCTGTATCACAAGGAGATAATAAAAAAGAGAAAAGAACCTACATGTGCAAGAAATAGTTATCACAGTTCTTTCTGTAGTGACAAGAAATGGAAATTGAGGGAATGTTGATCAATTGAGGGGATAGCTGAACAAATTATATTAATGTAATGGAATACTATTGTTCTATAAGAAGTGACAAGCAGGATTATTTCAGAAAAACCTGGAAAGACTTACATGAACTGATGCCAAGTAAAGTAAACAGAACCAGGAAAGAACTATACACACTAATAGCAATGTTATCTGATGAAGAACTATGAATGACTTAGCTATTCTCAGCAGTACACTGATCAAGACAACCCCAAAGGACTCATGATGAAAAATGCTATCCATCTCCAGAGAAAGAACAGATGTTGTCTGGCTATAGACTGAAGCATATTATTTTTCTCTTTCTTTTCTTTCATTCTTGCAAAAAAAATACTACTTTGAAAAGATTTTACATAACTTAAATATATAATCTATGTCAGATTGGTTACCATCACAGGAAGGGTAGAAGGAATGCAAAGAGGGACAAAATTTGAAATTCAGAATTTAAGAAAAACCTCAAATGTTAAAAATTGTTTTTATATGTACATGGGGACAAAATAACAGAATATCAATATAAAAACAACAGTAGCAACAACAACAACAGTTGATACCCAGTGATGGCACCATTGAGCAATATAAACAGAAAATGTCCATCACACTCATAAGTCTGATTTTGAGTAGGACAACAGTTCTCTTCCACTTACCCAGATGGAACTCCATGGACACATTTTTTTTTTTAATTGTTAACAGTTTCTTAGTATCAGCCAGTTGTCATCCATCTATTTTCTTTCTTTTTCTGCTTTTTTATTGTGGTAAATTTATTTATTTTTAATGAACATTGTTTTATGAATCATGTTTGAAGAGAAAAATCAGGGCAAAAGGGAAAAACCTTGGGAGAGATTTAAAAACAAGAAATCAGAAAAAAGAAGTGAACATAGCATGTGTTGATTTACATTCAGTCTCCTTAGTTCTTTTTCTGGATGCAGATAACATTTTCTGTTCAAAGTCTATTGAAATTGCTTTGGATCACTGAACTACTGAGAAGAACCAAGCCTTTTATAGTCGATCATCACACATTCTTGCTGTTATTGTGGAAAATGTATTCCTGGTTCTGCTTGTTTCACTCAGCATCCATTCAAGTAAATCTCTTCAGGACTTTATATAATGAGCTTGTTCATCATTTTTTATAGAACATTAATATTCAAAGATAATGACTTTCAGGTATCATAACTTGTTCAGCCATTCCCCAATATATGGGCTTCTACTTCTTTTCCAATTCTTTGTTACCACAAAAAGAGCTGCAGCAAACATTTTTGCACATGTAGGCTCTCTTCCCTCTTTTATGATTTTCTTGGGATATAGACCCAATAAGGGCACTGCTGGGTCAAAGGAGATCCACAGTTTTATAGCCTTTTGGGAATAGTTCCAGAATGCTCTCCAGAATGGTTGGATCATTTGACACCACTATCAACAATGCATTAGTGCCCCAGTTTTCCCACATCCCTTCCAACATTTATCCTTATCTTTGCCTGTCATCTTAGCCAATCTGAGAAGTGAGAGATGGTACCTCAGAATTGTTTTAATTTGCATTTCCCTAATAAATAGTGATTTAGAGCATTTTTTCATACAACTATAAATGGCTCTAATTTCATCATCTAAAAATTATCTTCATTTCCTTTGACCATTTATCAATTGGGGAATGACTTTTATTCTTATAAATTTGACATAGTACTTTATATATTTTAGAAATGAGTCCTTTGTCAGAAACACTGGATGTAAAGATTTTTTTCCCATCTTTGTACTTCCCTTTTGTTGGGGGACCCCTAAAAGAAATGGGGAATAAGCTTGTTTTTGAATTGAGGATCAAAGGGTGTGGTTTGATTCCCTTGAGAAACATAAGACCCCTAGGCGAGCCAGAGATTGCTATTAATGATTTCATTATAATGACTGGCTGTTTAAGTGGTCTCTTGAAACACACCTTACAAGTTTATTGCTGATGATGGGTGTGGGCGTATGGACAAAGAGCTTGACCTCAGAGTGGGGAAGGAAAGGAGGAGGGGTCAAGAGATGAGAAGAGGTAAGACTAGGAAGAGGGACTAAGCAAGGGGCAAGGCCTAGGAGGCTAGGCTAGGAGAGGAAAAAAGATATAAGCCTTGGTGATAAGGGAAAAAGGAGGCAAGCAGCAAAACACCATGGAGGCAATGGGGGCTGAATAAAGAACTACCATGATCTACATTCCTCTGGCTTGACTCTTCTTGTGACCAGCTCTAATTGGCCTGTTACCCATAAATTAGCTAGAAATTAACACCCTTTTAATCTTGTTTCTGCTGGTTTTGTTTGTGCAAAATCTTTTTAATTTAATGTTATCAAAGTTGTCCATTTTGTTTTTCATAATATTTCTCTAATTCTTTGGTTATAAATTCCTCCTATCTCCAAAGATTTGATAAGGAAATTATCTCCTAATTTGTATATGCTATCATCCTTAATGCCCAAATCATATATCCATTTTGACCTTATTTTGGTATGGGGTAGGAGGTGTAAATCTATGCTGAGTTTCCAATCTATTATTTTTCCAGTTTTACCAGCAATTTTTTGTCAAATATTGAGTTCTTATTCCAGAAGCTGGAGTTTGGGGTTTACCAAATACTAGATTCCTATAAACCTTGATTATTGTGTTATGTATATCTAATCTTTTCTACTGATCCACTACTCTATTTCTTAGCCGGTACCAAATGGTTTTGATGACTGCTGCTTTATAATATAGTTTTAGATTTGGTACTGTTAAGCTACTATTCTTTATAGTTTTTTTTCATTAATTTCCTTGATATTCTTGACCTTTTGGTCTTCCAAGTGAATTTTGTTATTTTTTTCAGTTCTACAAAATAATGTTTTGGGAATTTGATTGGTATGGCACTGAACAAGTAGTCCAATTTAGGCAGAATTGTAATTATCATTATATTAGCTCGGCCTAGTCATGAAAAATTGATAGTTTTCCAGTTGTTTAGATCTGATTTTATCTGTGCAAGAAGTGTTTTGTAATTGTGTTAATAGAGTTCTTGGGCTTGTCTTGGCAGGTAGACCAAAGGTTTATCTATTTTGTTAGTTTTTTCATAAAACCAACTCAGTTTTGTTTATTAGTTCAATAGTTTTCTTAGTCTCTATTTTATTAATCTCTCCTTTTATTTTTAAAATTTCAAGTCTGGTATTTGATTGGGGGGGTTTTAATTTGTTCTTTTTATAGCTTTTTTAGTTGCAAGCCCAATTCTTTGATTTTCTCTTTCTCTATTTTATGCAAGTAAGCATCTAGAGATATTAAATTTCCCCTTATTACTGCTTTGGCTGCATCCCACAAATTTCGTTATGTTGTCTCATTGTTGTCATTCTCTTGGAAGAAATTAGTAATTGTAATTAAAATTAAAATTAGTAATTTGCTGTTTCATCCATTCATTCTTTAGGATGAAATTATTTAGTTTCCAATTGCTTTTTGGTCTATTTTCTCCTGGCCTTATATCACATGTGATTTTTATTGCATCATGATCTGAAAAAATGCATTTACTATTTCTGCCTTTCTGCAGACATGGTCAGTGTTTGTATAGAAATTATACATGAACCGCTGAGAAAAAAATAAACTTTCTGCCTGCATTTAATTTCCTCCAAAGATCTAACATAGTTAACTTTTCTAACATTTTGTTTACCTCCTTCATTTCTTTCTTATTTTGTGGTTTGATTTATTTAGTTCTGAGAGAGCGAGGTTGAGGTCCCCCACTAGTATAGTTTTGATGTCTATGTCTGTGAATAGGTGTATATATATATATATATATACAGAGAGAGAGAGAGATACAAATATATAGATATACATATGTATTGAATATTCCTTGAGAATTACATGCTATTAGCTTTTCCATTTTACAAAGGAAGAAATGGTGCTGCAATGGGTTAAGTTGCTTGCCCAGAAAAATCTACCAAGTAAGTGTTTGAAGGAGGATCTGAACTCGTCTTCTTGACTACTTAGTACAATGCTTTATTCATTACATTGTCCAAAGTTGGTATCTGAGAGTTGTTTTAAATTATATACTTTGATTATGTGACAGACTTAGCATGCTTTTTTGTTTGTTTGTTTAAATATTTGTACTTACACTTGTACTACAAGTAGCAGTACCTGTTCAGAGGTAATTTTTTACACATCTTCATTGTCACATGAAGAAGTCCATAACTTTTAAGAATTTGATGCATTTATTGTTTCTGCAGTTAAACAAACACAAAAGCATTTTAAAGCATTTACTAGGAACCAGATACTGTACTAGGTGCTAGAGATGCAAAATAGAAACACAAAGTTCCTACATCCTTAATAAAATTATGAGAAGGGTGAGAAGTGAATGAATAGTTTCACAGGCATTTCCCCCCCTAAGAGTTAATTTACCTAAAATTATTGAGAAGATATTGAAGTTGAAAACTGAGAAGAATACTTATCCTATTTGTATCACATCTGACAGCAGCATGGTTTGATAGTTCCATAACCTCAGATAGAAACCCGATTGAACTCAGTGGAAGCCAGGCCAGAGGCTACTTGAAAAGCCAATCTGAGAAGACATGGAGGCTCTTTGAAAAAGCAAAAGACATAACAGAGAACAGAGAAGCCAGAGAAACCAAGAAGCTGATGGAGTTGAGGAACCAAGAGAAGTTGAGAATGACTAAAGATAAACAGGCTCGGTAGTTGAGGTAGAGATTTGATTTTTTTAGAACAGAAATTTTCAAAATTATTGGTCTCAGGACCCCTTTACACTCTTAAAAATTGAGGACCCCAAGTTCTTTTTTTTTAAATATGGCTTATATCTATTTGTATTTACTATGTTAAAATTAAAATAATAAAATATTTAAATTTTTCTTAATTCATTTAAAAGTCAATAATAAACCCATTGTCCTGAAGACAGGAGAACCTGAGTTTAAATCTACCCTTCAGTTATTTATTTAGTAGCTGTGTGACCCCAGGGCAAGTCACTTAATCACATCCTTATGCCCTGTGGCACACCCCAGGGCTCAAGCTGCAAGCCCATACACACACAGACACACAGACACACACACACACACACACACAGACACACAGACACACACACACACACACAGCCCCCAAAGAAAGACAAGAAAATCCATTAGTCAATTTTATACTTTGTTGTTTTTGTTTTTTAGATGGCTCCGCCCCTCCCCCAGTTTCATGAGAGAATAATTTTTAGCATTAATTTTTAGATTATTTTGAATTCCAAATTATTTTACTTGTCTGCCTCCCTCCTTTCTTCAGAAGACAGTAAGCAGTTTGATATAGTTTATAAATATGCTATCATTTAAAATATTTTTCCATATTAATCAGAGTTGTGAGAGAAAAAAGACTAAAAGGGAAAAAAATAAAGTAAGTTAAAAAGATATGTTTTGAGCAGGGAAAAAAAAAATGTTTTGATCTTCATTCAGAGTCCATCAGTTCTTTATTTGTTATGGATAGCCTTTTCCTTAATGAGTTCTTTGTACTTATTTTTAGATCATTGTGTGGCTGAGAAGAACTGATTCAATCACAGTTGATCATCACACATTGTTGCTGATGCTGTGTACAATATTTTCTGGTTCTGATCATTTCACTTTGCATCAGTTCATATAAGCCTTTCAAAGTTTTTCTGAAATCTTCTTGCTCCTCATTTCTTACTGCATGATAGTATTCCATTATATTCATATACCACAGCTTATTCAGCTGTTCCCCAATTCTTTCAATTTTCAATGTTTTCTCATCACAAAAAGGGCTACTTTATATATTTTTTGCATATGTAGGTCCTTTTCCCTTTTTATGATCTTTTTGGAATACAGAACTAGTAGTGTTATTTCAAAGTCAAAGGGTATGCATAGTTTTGGACATAGTTCCAAATTGCTTTCCAGAACTGGATCAATTCACAATTTCACTAAAAGTTCATTAGTGTCTCAATTTTCCTATTTCCTCTCCACCATCTATCACTTTCCCTTTCTGTCATGGTGACCAACCTGATAAGTGTGAGGTGGTATCAAACTTGTTTTAATTTGAATTTTTCTAATCAGTAGTGATTTTGAACATTTTTTCCATATGATTAGAAATAGATTTAATTTCTTCATTTGAAAACTGTCCATTTATGAATTGGGTTATGTCATGTATTCTTATAAATTTGACTCAATTCTCTATATATTTGAGAAATGAGGCCTTTGTTGGAGACACTTGCTATTGTTTCCAGATTTTTACTTTCCTTCTAATCTTCACTGCATTGGTTTTGTTTGTACAAAAACTTTATTGAATATAATCAAATTATCTATTTTGCTTTTTTTTTTTTTTTTGATACTTCTCTCTCTCTCGTTTGGTCATGAATGTTTCCCTTTCCCATAGGTGTGACAAGTAGACTATTCCTTGCTATTTTAATTTATTTATGGTGTTATCTTTTATGTCTAAAGCATGCACCTCTTTTGACCTTACCTTGACATACATTGTGTGCTTTTGGTCCATATTTCATTTGTATTCTATTGTTTTCTAGTTTTTCAGCAGTTTTTGTCAAATAGTGAATTCTTATCCCAAATGCTGGAGACTTTGGATTTATTAAACAGATTACTAAGATCATTGAATATAATGTCTTATATACCAAGTCTATTTCACTGATCTACCACTCTTCTTTTTAGCCAGTACCAAATAGTGTTAATGATTACTACTTTATAGCATAGTTTGAGATGTGGTACTTCTAGGCAACATTCCTTTCTGTTTTTTAACTTTTTTTTTTTCAAGGCAAAAAGGAGTTAAGTTGCCTGCCTAGGGTCACACAGCTATTAAGTATTAAGTATCTGAGGCCTAGATTTGAACTCAGGTTTTCCTCACTCCAGGTGTTCTATCCATTGCATCATCTGGCTGATCTTTGTATTGTTTTTTCATTAATTCTCTTGATTTTTTTTGACCTTCTGTTCTTTAAAATGAATTTTGTTGTTTTTTCTAATTCTATCAGATAATTTTTGGTAGTGGCAATGAATAAGTAAAATAAGGCAGAATTGTCATTTTTACTGTAATTTTATAGTTTATATTTTATGTAAACTGATATTTAATAAAACTGGTAATTTCTTCAATTATTTAGATCTATCTTTATTTGTGTGAAAAGTGTTTTGTAATTGTGTTCTTAAAATTCCTGAGTTTGTCTGCCCTGATTGGGGGCAGGTGTTCGAGCAACCTTGCCTTGTTTAAGGAGTAATTCGGACTTAGTCCTAGCCCCCACCGGCCCAGCACCTTAAATTAATTCGCCGAAGCGCCTCAGGGCAAAATCTTCAGCTGGCCATTTCAGCCGCCGTATTTTTTTCCCCTACCTTAAAAAGATATTCACGCTGTCTAAAAAAAAAAAAAAATGAAGAGGCAAAAGAGAGCTCTCACCATAGACAGCTTTTATAAAGAGAAAGTGGAGAAGACCCCAGATCCAGAGGTTCCTTTAGACATAACTCCAGAGGAAATCAGCAAGGACCATCACTGGTCCCCGTTTCAAAAGGCCTTTCTGGAAGATTGCTTAAAGAACCTAATAAAAGAGCTGGAGGATAAATGGGAAAATAAATTGAAATTAGTGCAAGAAGGATACAATATCTTGCAAGAAGGATATGATGCCCTGCAAAAGAGATATGAAAAAGACACCAATCTATTGAAAAATAAAATTAGTGAAGTGGAAAAAGAGTGCAATGAACAAAAAAATTCAATTGGCCAGTTACAAATGGAGCTTAAAAAGGTAACTGAAGAAAACAACACTTTAAAAATAAGAATTGAACAAATGCAAGTGAATG